>BGPR01040448.1:0-13953 GCA_013235015.1 Araneus ventricosus | reverse complement strand
ACTTTTAGACACCGATTGTTTCAGACATAATTTAAATATTTTATTTTACATTGACATGATTTTGACATTTCGTCTGGCGCAGTATAACCAACGAATGGCTCTTGTGCCAAAGAACTAAACCAATACAATGGCCAACTCGTTCTCCAGATTTGACTACCCAGGACTTCTTTATCTGGGTCTATGTCAAGGACAAGGTTTACTTCTCGCGGGCGCCGAACATAGAAGAATTAAAATGCGGATCACGCAAGTAATTAAAACTATTCCACAGTTTCCGTTCGCAAATACATGGATTGAACTTGAATATCGTGTAGATGTGGCTCCAGCTACAAGGACCACATTGACTTGTGGTAGTCATGTAACGTAAGTTTGTATTCTGCAGTGCAATGGGTTTTGTTGTGACAAAAATTCTGTAATGCATTGTAATGTACTGTAATTATCTTTATACAATTCATATAATGTTTTTTTTATTTGTATACTGTTTTGCGGTACAGACATTTATTAAAATTAAACTTCTGATTTATTAACTGTTTCTTCATATAATAGAATATTCCGCATGAAAATAAAGTTGTTATTACGCAGACGATTCTAACACGCGGTCAATAATTTTGGCGGTAAGTTTCAGAGAATATTACGCCAATGAAAAACTCGAGGTATATTAGAAAGTGACATTTTAAACCTCGTCACAGTTTCCTGCTCAAGTTTTTTCTATTCGGAGATATTTTCAATTTATTCGTTTCGTTTCAAAGCAAAGGCGATGAACAATTTTTAACAGCAATGCAGCTTATAACAGTTTCTTGTGTTGTTGCTTTATTTTATTATTTGACAATATGTTGTTTGGCACACCAAGCAGTAGAAAAGAAAGTGGTAAGATTTTTTTTATATATACGTGAAAAACCACAGTAATGTTTTCGTTAAAGAAATGCATTTTCCATGCTTAAAAATAGAGAAGGCGTTAGATTAATGAACATAATCCGTTCGAACTCGATGCTTTCTCACCAAATTGTTCGTTAACATTAATTTATATATACAGAATGGGATTTTTTATAGACATAAATTATTCATTTATCATGGCAATTCATTATTATTCATAAATTTTTCATATTTTATGGCAATTTGATTAATTTGTTCTAGAACTCCAAACAAGAAATGAATAATAATTTACTTCTTACTAAATTATTTATCTATAATATAAGCGAAAATTCATAAACAGTTTGTATGCAAGAAATCCAAACTATTGAATACATTTTCTTCAAACTTTGCTCACAAATACTATAGTGCCTAAGAAAGGTTTTTGAAGGTATCTTGATAATCTAATAAATAGTTCATGTTTATTAAAACATATATTTCCATAGATATTAAAGATTATTTTGCTATAATCTTTTTGTTAAAGAATTTTTATTTATAAGTTCGCAAGATGCTCAATTTTTATTTAATCATGTACTAAATAAATCGCTTGCATGAGAATTCATATTCAAAGTCAATTATCACAACAAAACAAAGTTAAAGTTAATGTAAGGATACTTACTTTTTAGCGCTCGATTCCTATGTTGTTTCTGAGTTCATTAAGTTAGTGCTGCAAAATCTAAAAAGCTTGAAATCTTTTCAACATAAATTTGTTTGAATAATTTATCCCGTCATATTGATAAATATTTTTCCATAGTTTGAATTATTTTGGAAATTACAGAGATTTATTCAAACTTTATATCATCCTTCTGAGACATTGTAATTCATGTACATAACGCATTTTCTTTCAAATTTGAAACACATTTTATATTTTTTATAGAAAATGTTATTGTTTTCTGTAGAAAGAATTTTTTTCCAGCAACAAGTATTTTAAAAATAAATGACTAAAAAACATATTTCTAAAACAGAAGATGATACAAATTTCTTGGGATAATATGGATATTTTACTTTTGAGAGAAATAATTTCGTTTTATTTTCCAGAGTCTCGACAAATGCAGAAGCTACGAGGCATCATTACTGGTCAAGCAAGTATGTCAGTGACAACTTTTTCACGAAGAAATAACTAATAAACTAGCTTCTATGTTTTAAACAGATTTATTCGAAGAGAAATTAAAAACAACGAGGGAAGAAAGACCTAGAAAAAATAAATAAATTAAAAATCTAGAAAAATTAAGAATAATACCATCAAAATAATAATAGAAATAAAAATATAAATTAAATAGTCTAATATTGAATCTTGCTCATTTGACATCACTAGATAGTCTGGCCATTTGAATGCTGAAATTTTGTTATTTTCTTGTACACGACAATATTTTATTCTAAAAGTAGCAAAGTGCCCTTCGTTGCCCGGTCTTTTTCAAGTCAAAATCTTTTGGATTACAGGAAACAGAACAATATTTTATAAATAACTTAATTTTTCTTTTTGTTATTTTACTACGGGAATATTTCTCAAAAGTTTTTTTATGCGATGATTCATAAATTAACAGTACTAAAATTTTGTTTCATTATGCATATATCATATTTTACATTATTACATATATTTGTTGCACTGTTAACCAATTTGTTGGGCATTTTATTACTTTTGGAATCATGGACCTAAAACCTCTGTGCTAATTGGTCCGTTTGTTGAATGTCTTTCAATGACTCACATTCATCCAACCCAGAAGAGTGCTAGAAAGAGCCCGTTTCGCATTATAGCATTTTTTTGTATGTTGAACAATGTGTGAGTAATTTTTCAACTAAAGGTTCAACAATCAAAGTGTCTGAATAAACTAATGAAACAGTTGCGCCAAAATTGCTCCAGCCGTTCTGAATAAACATTTCTAGATGTCTTATAGGTAGTATCATCCAAGAGGGCTGTTTAAAAAACATTTAACCTCCATATTCTACGATGTTTTGAACACTTTGAGTTAAGTTTCATTCCGGTCAGTCCGTTTTATACGGCTATTTCGGAGACATTCCCCCAACCTAACCTGAAGGGCTGGGTTGGGGTTTATTTGACCCCAACAATGCACAAGTCGAATCAAAATCACTCAATCAGTATGAAGTTTCGTGTCAATCGGGCTATGTCTTTGCTCCGCAGTACCTCAAGTATTGAGTTAGTGTTTATTTACCCTTAAAGTGCTTTTAGTTGGCCTATGAGGAGCATTCGTATCAAGTTTCATCAAATTGTCTCAGTCATATCAAATTTCAAGTCAATCATCCATTTTGTCGCATATATTTAAATGTATTTTCCCCCTCCCCCAATTTCAGAGATTATATCGGCGTTTATTTCTCTGACGGTATTCTTAGTTGGCTAATTAGAAGTATAAGTATAAAAATTCATCAAAATTGCCCTAGCCATATACAACAAGCCAATTGATCCAACAGCTCACATGTATTTTGACAATCTTCCCTATCCTACTCTGAGGAATTGGATTAGAGTTTATTTACTCATACTGTACTTTTAGTCAACCTATGGGGACATATGTATCGCGTGTCATCGAAATCTTCTCAGCCGTATAAAATTTAATATCAATTGGCCTATTAAAAGTCTTTACTCCACTCTACTCTGAACGATTCGGAGAGGGCATATTTTCTCCTAGTGCTTCAAGTCGGCTAATAAGGAACATGTCTACCAAGTTTCATCAAAATTGGTCCTACTGTTTTGAAGTGATGCTGGAACAAACATACATGCATACGTTTAGTTATATATATATATATATATAGGTGAATATGCGAAAGTGGCGCTTTCAAGTACTAGCCGGTCAATCGGTCTATTTGTTACATGTATTTTGGAGACATTGCCCCAACCTACCCTGATGAGATGGGTTAGGACTTATTTGCCCCTGCAGTGTTTCAAGTCAGCTAATGAAGAACATGTGTTCCAAGTTTTATCAAAATTGGTCCAGGCGTTTGGATGATGATGGAACAAACATACCTACTTACATACGTTATATATAGTATATTTCATAATATTTTAGTAATCAAAATTTTCTGTTGTTAAGAAAAGTATCTTATCTGAATAAATAATAGAAGAAATATGTATATGACTATTATTATAAGAATTAAGAAATAATTATATGACATTTTTCAAAAACATGAAATGTAGGAAAAAACATCTGGATCGTCATGTCATCGAGAAATACAACTAAAACAACTGCACGCAAGGCGGAAAACTCGTTTCCGTAGAAATATTAGTCTTATCCGTAGTTTGCGGAAATTTTTGATTAAATCCGTAGAAACTACGGAGAATCCGTAGCAGTTGGCATGCATGGCATGACATACACACATTTTTTGTTAAATCAATATTAACTTATTCATGTTTACAGGGGAAGATGGACAAGAACAAGCTCTCAGCGCACGGGGTAAGTTTTATTTGCAATTAGAATAATACTAGGCGATCATAACTAAATAATAGATGTTTTGTGCTGAATTATATACAATGTATTGGGTTAAGCGCAATACCATTTCGTATATATACAGGGGCTTTCAATAAACCGTTGCCAAAATGAAAGTGCAGTTCAGGTGTACAGAAACAAGTCATTTTCGAAATAGAGCACGAGGTCGCAAATGCAAAGGGGATTCTCTACAGGAGGATCTTTGTGAGAGAATTAAGTAAAAGAAAATGATGCATCAAATGAAATGTAGAACACAGATTAAATAGAATACTAATTTACAATTGCACAGCAACCCAGTTGCATGAATTAGGGATGGGAAAAACCTACCGGTTTTAACTGAAAACTGTTTTTTTTTCAGTTAACCTGTTTTTTTTTGTGTCCCGGTTATGGCCAGTTATTTTTTAAAATCCAATAATCGGTAAAATACCGGATCGGAAGACAGACTCGCTTTTAGGTTCGATTAGACTAAAATTTACCAAGTTATAAAGCTTTGAATTTCATCATCTTAGGCCAATCAACGGCAATAGCTTCTCCGAGGCGTATGTTGGTTGACGGATTACTGAAAGAGTCTTTATGAACAGATAAATATCAGCCAATGGATTGATTTCCTGAAAAACAATATTAATAAAAATTTTTGTCTATAAACGGCGTTTGCTTTTTTATATAAAAAAAACCCCACCGAAAACCGGTTATTTTTAAACCGGTTATTTTCGCAATAACCGCCATCCCTAGAATGAATTCAAACATCACATGTCGTATGCGGCATAACAGACACTATAAAAGCAATAATACGATAATAGCGAATCCCCACTGCATTTCCAAACCCATGTTATATTGCGAAAATTACAACTTTCTGTATGCCTGACTTGCCCTTTAATTTTAGCCAGTTTTTTTTAAAAACATAACTGCATATTATTTAGATCACGAAAAATCGATTTATATATATAAAAAAAATTTCCTTTTTCTCCTCCAGAGGTAAAAGTGATGTTGCAGGTTGATTTGGGCAGTGAAATTGATATAACTAAAAAAAATTATCGTTTTACGTGATTGACTGACATTTAATGGACGTTTTAACGCAGAAATATTTTTAACAAATACACTTTTTAATATTTACAATTTGTCTTTGAAGAAAATTGTACGAGGGCGAATCAAAAAGTAAGTTACACTTGGCGGCAGTTGGCGACGTATGGTAAATAGATCGTAGTAATTTCTCGGGGTTGTACAATATATATAAGAGCTTCAGAAGGAAAGGTAGGTAGTTGTGTTTTTTCATCTAACGTGTTTGGAGCGAGGTTCGTAATGCCTCAGCAACTGCTCCGAACTCCAAATTGGAAGTAAGGAAAACTGTGAATTATTTATGGGCTAAACGCTTGAATTGCACAGACATTCATCGTGAAATTGTCGCGGTTGATGACAAGCACGAAATATCGAAGTGGTGGGGTAATTGAAAAATGGCCGTCCAGAGCAACTTGCAACCACAAGCAGTGCTGAAAAATGTTGCCGTTGTCGAGCAAGTTATTCGGGAAAATCGACACATAGAAAGTAAGGAAATTTCGAGTATGCTGGTCATTTCATATGAAAGTGTGCATACCAGTATTCACGAACACATGCAATATGGAAATATACGTGCAAAATGGGCGCCTCAACTTTTGACGGCCACAAAAAGGAACGACGTTTCAATATTCTGCAACGATATGCTACCGAAGGAAACAAACTTTCACGTCGCATAATCACTGGGGTTGAATCGTGCAAGTCTTGACTTTGCGCCGTGCGATTTCCATTTGTTTGGACAAATCAAGAACGATCTCTCCAGACAACATTTTCGAACCGATGAAGATGATTAAACTGGCTGTATTGAATTGGTTGGAAAACGCTGGAGGAGATTTCTCTTTTGCTACAATGGAAAAAAATTATTCTAGATTGTGATAAATGCTTCGATTCATTCGGAAAATATATCAAAAAATGGCTTATGCTTATGTTGTTCAAGAAATATCTTTATTTACATTAGTCAATTTCTCTTGGGTAATTTTTAATCAAGTTTAACTTAGTTCTTGATTTACCTACGTATGCGAATTATATGCAAATTTTTGTTAACTTTATCTTACTTTTTGCGATTTTGGTTGTGGGATAATTTAAAACGGCTTGTGTACTCAGTAAATGTGGAAAATTAAGGTGATTTAATGGACTATATAACGTTGCACATCAGAAAGATCAATAGAGACATATCGCACTCTGTAGTCGGTAGTGTCTTTTTCAAAATGACCACGGTATAACACATACCAGGAAAATATATTGAACGCAATTTGTAAGCAAAATTTATGTAATGAAAGAATCAAAGTTGTAAAAAATATGTTCTTAATTGTGAAGTCAACAAGTGAATTGCAGAAACGTCAAAATTCAGTTAATTTTTAAGAATTAAATGCATGAAATATTTATATGTTAAAATGTTCATAAAGTTTTAGTCAACCACATAAAATTTTCCTTTTCTTAGTTTTTATTCCTATTTTACTGCGCAAAATCAGCCTTCAGCGCACCTTCTTCCCTTGTGCCCAAATGCGTCTTAATGTACACTGCGACGCAAAAGTTTAGACAATGAACAAATTCATAGATTTCAAAATACATTTAATGAATATCAATAACACGGCCTCAGTGTAATGTGCTATATATGCATATACAATATTATAACAATAAAAGTGGACTTGAACATATTAGAGTTATTAACAAATTAAAAGCAAATTTAACATTGTGTCAAAAGTTTAGACAAAAATTAAATGAAATTAAAATAAACAAGATTTAAAACCTGACTGAGCATCCATTCTTGTTGATTATTTCATAAATACGAGTTTCCATCGAATAAACTAAATCTTACATGGTGGGGGCTCGATTTCGTACCATACATCCTCAATCGATCTCTTGAGTTCATTTACAGAAGAGCTGTCAGAAGAATACCATTGCTGTAAACTTTGTGACACATGATGCCCCAAAGATTCTCTATTGGGTTAAGATCTGGACTACATGTTGTCCAGTTGAGAACTTTTATATTCTGAGAATTAAACCAGACTTGTGTGCTGTTTGCTGTGTGAATCAAAGCATTGTCTTGCTGAAATGCCCACTGGGAACCATCTAGAAGCTCAGCAATTGGCAGCAGGTTATCCTCCAGTGTTTTAGTATAATCTTGTGATGGTTTGCAACCGCTGGTAAAGCGCAGATATACTTGTCCTTTGTATCAAAAGACTGCCCAAACCATCAACGAGCAACTACCTCGTCTGCGACTAAAAAAAAGAACCGAGCTTCCTTGAGCAAATCATGCCAGAACGATGCCCAGCCAACTGGATAATCCAGATTCAGTTTTTTTTCATCGCGAAATATCACTTACTGCCATTTCGTCCATTTGACATACGATTTCGAGCCCTCAACATTCTTTGTAATTTAGAATGTGGCTTCAGAGTTGGTTTCTTTTTCATTTTGAAATGAACCGTTGTTCATGTTTCCAAAATTCGTCTACGGATCGTTTCCTGTGATACCGAGAGTACCCATGACCTTTGAGCTTCAGGAACAGTCATTTGTTGGGTACTTGCCAGTCTTTAGATCTGACTATCATAGCGTTTATTCCTCACACGCTGCCTCCCAGATCTGCGTTTTGCTTTATACTATATACATCCACTATATAAAACTCGATAAATGGATTACTTTGATCGATTGATAATATCCGAAATTTCCGAAACGAGCTTACCTTAAGTCTTCAACTGCCAAATCTTCGTGATCTCATCCAGTTGAATTTCTTTCGCTTGCGGCATCTCGAATATGAAGTGTTATCGTTTGCAGACATTAAGTACACGAAGTCGGTGAAGTGTTTTCAATATTTCCAATCGCAAGGCAAAAAAAGTTTACAAAAGAACGTGTAACAAAAACAGAAGACCGAAGTCATTGTCCCAAAAGCGCTCTCGCTTCCCAATATCCCGACACTTCCGTAAGTCCTTGAAGAGCCCCACATCGGAGCAGGTGGTTCCTTTACATAACTTCTTCAGAATCGCATAGTGGGCAAAAAGGTTCGGTAGAAATGCCTAAGAGGTGCAGATAGGAGGCAAGGCAATCGTGTCCAGTGGTTAGACGGAAGGCTGCAACTGCATCACATCTAGGTTTGTTAGGTATAGAAGAAGGGCTAACCCTCCTCCAACTTTTTAGAGTTGTGCGAGTGTGAAGACCCCACAAGGAATTAGATGTACACACATTTTTCAGAAACAGTTTAATCTTCCAATAAGAAGTAGAGTCTGTGACGTCATCTCTTTAAAATTTGCATATGCTAACAAAAATTCGCTGAAACTCATAATCGTTTCTAAACTTTTGCAACAAGCAAATTTCTGTTTTTATCTAACAAATTAGTATTAAAGCAAATAAAACAACTGTGTTTTGATTATAGCATTTTAAAAAAGTTTTTGAATATGTTTAAGGGCTTTTGTAATTCTACTATCACAATTCTACATTTTAAAAAGCCGAATGACGCCAATGTCTAAATTTTTGCATAGCAGCGTATTATTTAATTTTAGTAATTAAACTTGATGTTCTGCGAGAAGTTACTCGAAGTGTGTATACACTTTTGCGAACCCTGTTGTCCCCCTCCATTTCTGCTTGATGTTTTTTTTTGATATTATATAAGACGATCTCGTTTTCATGAAGTCCAATGTAATGTATAATCGAAGCATATATTCAAACAGTTGAAATTTAGCGATTAGCAAAGATTTTATAGCTGAATATCATACATTATTTCTTTTTCTTATATTCTTTTTGTGACAATAGTTTTGCTGTTAAAGGCTACGTCTAAATAAACCATAACAGCGATGATAATATATTTATATCTGGAGGTGGCGTATTTTGTAAGAATAATGGATTTTCCGAAACAATACCGATTAGAACTTATTTTTTATTAAATTCCTGTATTTGTATAATAATGTTCGTTCTCTTCTTCGTTTTCAGAATAGTTGCGGTAAGTCAATGAATAACTATTTCTCAAAATTTCTCCTTTTCCATGTAAATACAAATGCATCATAATTATTATTATACAAATGTGTAACATTTTCTTTTCAATTACAAACATCTCTTCCTTAACTTCAGATAGCTCACTACCATACTTTAAATTAGCCATCTACTTGTCATTTATAACATAGCAATTCAGCATTATTATACTGGCTTTCGAACTTAATAAAATTCACCTTAACTACTAATACTAACGCCATTCAAAAAGCAGAGGTTACTTATTTGAAAACTACAAATATCAAATACTCCAACAGAATTTAGACAAATTTTGTTTGAGTCATTATCATAAAATAATCAGGAGTACCCTCTTTTTGTCTTCAGTTTTTCACATAATGAAGTCAGTTTTAACACGTGGTCAAAAACTATTCTGCAGTGTTATTTAACCAAAAGATTTCGATCGGTATCCTTCAAAACCATTCAAAAAATGAAAAGTACCTTTTTCTTTAATGGTTCGTCGCGGGTGCCTTTTGATTTCCCATTTCTGATGTTTTCCAATGATACCTTCGGAAATATCGACCAAAGAAAACGAGTTTTATGACATCAGAAATTTCTTTATTCTATGCCAGGGATTCCCAACCTTTATTCCCTCAAGTACCCCTTGATTAATTTTTATATTTTCGCGCACCACATACTGTCATATCCTCCCCACCACCACCAACCAGCAATCTATGCAAGAAGTTTTTATCAATAATGTCAAGGATTTATATTAACACAAGAGTCAAATGACTCGAATTAATAACATTTGGTGAACTTATCTTTTATTTTACATTTTATTGCATTTTTACAATAGCATTGGTTCAGCTCCAGAACAATTGAAATCAGTACTGTAATAATTTCACATCAACTTATAAGGATGGCTAAACATTGAACTTTATAATAATCAACTTTTCAAGTGGTTTAGTTAGTAAAGAGCAAGTATTAACTTGGGGAAATAAAGTTCTATAACTTTTTTAATGCCTTATGTTTTCTTGTTTCTGCCATTAACAACTTTGATTTCCTGTACCCCAACTAGTCCTTCGTGTACCCCCAGGGATACGCGTACCAACTGGAACTTCTGTTCTATGTTGTTAGTTTGGTTATGTTTTACGAGTATCAAGATGCATTGAATGTGTATCATGTAAGCGTATGTTGATTTCATTATATAAGAAATATTTCTCTAACTTCAGGTAAAAAGTTTTCTTCATTTGGCAAACGTGTCCGTATTTCAACTGTTGATTCGCTGTCTAAAAGTCCCAAAACATCTATTTATGAATAGAGGGAATTCAAATGTATCACAGTCATATCACTATAATATCTATGCATGCCATCTAATATCTTACTGCATGCTGTTTCACTCTTTTCCTTCCGAAAAATGAACAGTCTCTTCAAAAATTAAGTTGGAGTGGCTCATTTGAATTGAATAACAAACACATGAATGACCATGTCCTCACCTGTTAAAAGTAAAGCAATGGAATCAGTTCAAGAGAGACCACAGTAACATGACAAATATAACCGCCGTCGAATATCTGACTGCTTGTTAGATAACATTACATGCGAATTTTCTAATCAAAAGTCTACAAGAGCTCATGGTATGTTTAGTGTTAATGTTTGATCGTTTTTACGTATTCAATATATATAAAATAATTACAAAACCAAAGAACTAGTCGGTCCAGTCACTCATCGATTTCGCCATCCTTCTATTTCACACGGAAGCTCATTAACCTTAGATATGTCAATAATAATCACCCGCCTCCCTCTCCATTTTCGAGAGAAATCTCATCAAAAAGTACTACACTGTGCATTCTTTATGAGGATAAACCTTGTCAGATTCCTCCAACCCCACGCACTGCATCACCACGATTTCGCCAATTTTTAATTCATATGAAAACTCATGACCCCCTAGATTCGACAGCAGTGGTCGCTTGCCAACCCCCTCTCCAAAGCACATCATTTTCTATAAATGTCTCAAAATGAATCCTCGAGAGCTTGAACCCTAACCTCAACAACTAGACCGTGTTCGCCATTTTATATAGATTTGAAACTACTTCATTAAGGGAATTAGTAATACTATGCATAATATATAAATTCATCCAATATTCCCAGTGAGAAAGATGGTCGCCAAAGATGGTTAGTGTACTATTATTTTATGTGTGTATAGATAAATATGATTTGTTAGAATACGTTTTATTACGGCTGACCTTGAAACTTTATCGGAGTCTCTGTGGTCTTGTAGTAGAGTTTCGACTTCAGAACCACAGAAGTCCTAGGTTCGAAACTCCATATAGACAAAGATAGATGAAAAAAAAAAAACGTCTTGTGAGAGCCCAGTGCAAGTTAAATCCGTCAATGGTCAAACGACTTCCCACATGTGCAGCGTGGAAATTTCGAAAGGGGATGCCGGATCAGGTTTCGGCTCGTGACCACTGTTCAAAATTCTGAGATTCATCCAAGTTCCGTTCAAATAGCCTTTGTCTCGCTTAATATAACTAAATTAAATTTCATCGATTCCATGAAATCCTAATCATCTTAACTTTTGCTCGCAAGGCGTGTGGCTTGTCAAACTTGCAGTTGCTCTAGGTTCACACTGGTGGACTATGATCGGTCGAATTCCGACCAGTTCCCACGGTGTGAGACTGAAAGTATCAAGCAGTTCTGGGTCTCATCATCTATCAGTCTGCAACACCGTTGACATCCAAGCATTTACTGACATTTCACAGCATTCACGTTGTCGAGCCACATCTAGCAGTAAAGAGTTTTTAAGTTCCTAATCATCGTAAATTTTGCTCGCACGGCGTGTAGCTTGTCAAACTTGTAGTTGTTCGAGGTTCAAACTGATGCACTATGATCTGTTGAATTCCGACCAATTCCCACGGTGTGGGACTGAAAGTATCAAGTAGTACTGAGTCTCATCATCTATCAGTTTCCAACAGCTTTTATATCCAAGGAAATCAAGATCATACAAAGATAACCAAATCAAATAAAAATAAACTCAGAGGTAATTGAATAAAACCAAAAACAAACAAGGAATCCATTTTATTCCACTTTTTCAAGGGCTAAGAACTTTTAGAAATGGATTCAAAATAATGATTGGGAACTTTTTCTGTAAGAATCTAGCATTACGCCAAACATAGCTTCTCTTAGCCTGAAATTTCCCAAACAAAGGACAAAGGAGATCTGTACATCAAAAAGCATTTTTTCAAAAGAAAGAGGAAAAACACACACATCAAAACGTTAATAAGATTGATTAAAATTATCAGCCATCTGGCTATATTAAAATAAGCCTTCATAAATAAAAACTTACCATATGCCCATAGTTTAGAAAAATGAGAAAAAAGCCTTCATGTGATCGCAAACCCACACTAATTTTCTCTAAGAAGGAGGAGTTATTAAAGAAAACACTATCCAAGCATTTACTGACATTTCACAGCATTCATGATGTCGAGCCACCCTTAGAAATAAAGAGTTTTAAAGTTCCTAATCGTCGTAAATTTTGCTAGCGCGGCATGTGGCTCCTCAAAATTTCATTTGCTGGAAGTGTTCAAACTGATGCACTATGATCGGACGAATTCCGGCGGTGTGAGACTGAAAGTATCAAGCAGTTCTGAGTCTTATCATCTGTCAATCTGCATCTTTGATATCCATGAATTTACTGACATTTCCCAGCATTCATGGTAAAGCAATAAAGAGTTTTTAAGTTCCTCAATATAAACTTTTCGCCGAGCCACATGTCATGGGAACAAGGCTTTACGTTGTGCTGGATATTTAAGAAAATTATGCTCATTTCTTCTCTGTTTAGATTGTGGAAGAGAAAGTATTGAAAGAATTCCTTTTGTTTACCGAATTGTGTCCACCGATTTTGTGCATCCACTTCACAGATATCCGTGGATAGTAAGTTTGGTTCATTTCATTTGTCTTAAATTACTTTTACAGTATGTCTTTCGGGAAAAAATTTAAAGGAAAGATTAAAACACTTAGAATGATACAACCTAGCAAGGTAGTGTTTTATATTTGATTCACCTGTTTTTATATTATTTTCTAAAATTTACTAAAAATTACAGCAATAAAAATGTTCACCCAAAATTGTATTTATTATCGTCGCAACTGGAGTATGTATAAATGCAGTAACTGAAACGATGAAGAGAGTATCGTTCTAAAATATACTTAAAATATTTTAAAAAAATTATAAAAATTAGAGAAGAGATTGTACGGAAATAAAATCGTATGACTGAAAAATCTAACTTTTAAGTGGTGTAAGAATTTTTCTTTTTGTTGTTTTTTCTGTAATAATGCGCTCCAAATTTATTGAGGAAAAACGTTAAAATTTCGATTCATTTTTTATTCAAATTTCGAAAACAAATCCTTTCTCAGCCAGCAGCTACTACCCAAGAAGTACCTATGTGCCAAATGCAGTAGATGTAAGTCCAACGATCTGCCCTATAGAGAGTTTTCAACGATTTTTGCATCACACGCACATGTATGTCGCACGAAGCATGGAGGAACGTGCAACGCATAAATATGATCCTATGAACATTATAAAGTTAAAAGAAACTTTAAAAAAGTCAGTTACTGATAAAAAAATATTTGCTGATTATTCTGA
>BGPR01040447.1:0-10903 GCA_013235015.1 Araneus ventricosus | reverse complement strand
GTATGAAATGCATACTACTGAATTAGATAATTTTCCCCAGTCTTCTTTTACAACATTCTGTAGAATCAAGTCTTTTTCCTTGGTATGAAATGCATACTACTGAATTTAGCGTTTTCTATTACAGTCGATTTTCTTCTACAATAACAATATTACTATACTGATTATACTCCATCAATACAGCCTGATTTTTGTCTTGCTTCGTCATATCAATGAAGAAAGCCGAGTAGGGGAAGGTGTTGGACCTCGGCCACTTTTTTCATTTGAAAAAAATGGTCAAACAAGTCTAAAGTCGAAAATTTGGGGTGCTTCAGTAACATCAGAAAATCAGCTTTTTATCCCCTATTAGTTTTCCCTCCTACTTATCACATAGTAAAGTAAAATTTAAAAAAAAATCTTTAATTTATGGCCAAGGTACATCACTAGGTTGGCACGCTGTGATGTATCTTGGCCACCCTGTGATGTATCTTGGCCACCCTGTGATGCATCTTGGCCACCCTGTGATGCATCTTGGCCACCCTGTGATGCATCTTGGCCACCCTGTGATGCATCTTGGCCAGGGCGGGGACACCGCGACGAGCATCATTCTATGGTTACGGTTCTATGGTTTTTTTTATTTTTCTCTCTAGGAGGCCCTGGCCATTGCAATAAAATTTGTCATTGTCACGCATGAGTTTGGTACAAAACTTAACTTTTTCAAATCATATATGATGGGTGAACTATATCGCAACTGAAAAATGATATTGGTATTCTTAAAAATAAGTAGGTAATTAATTAGAAACTTTTGTTCGTGCGAAAGCAAGTTATATATTAATGACTTTAAAATTATTCGGACTAGGAAAAAATTGCTAGTCTAAAAATTAGAAACTTATAAAAGAAAAATCACATTTTAACATCTAGCCGCCTTCGGCGACGAGCTTGTTTGCCGAGGATACTGGCACTGTTTTCTTCAGTTGAATCCGTTATGCAAAATTTGTTATTCATGGTTCCGTTAACAAAAAAAATTACTTTCTGATTTACTTAATATCTTAGATAAGAGGTTCTCAACCTGTGGTACGAGTATACCTAGGGGTACGCGAAATCAGAGTCGGTAATGGCGGACACAGCAAAATATAAAGGATTAAAAAAGTGACAGTATTTTGTTTTCCTAAGTTCGTGTGAAAAGTAAAAATGAAAGTTGTGCTAGTCTAAAACCTACGCTCAAATTGAGAAAAGAGAAAGCAAAAGAAAACTTGGTAAATGATTTATATTTTGTCTTCACCAGCCCCGATTATGCCTGAATCATCAGTGTGTTCGCAAAAGCTTCACTAGGAGCCAGTGTGGTATGCTTTTTATTCTTATTCTTCTAGTTTAGGTTTATCGAGAACAATCCGGAATCCTCACAAAAGATTCTTGTTTTGACGCTTTTATTAAAAGCGTGCTTAAATGCAGGCATCATTAATTGCTCGATTGGGATGCAAAATGAATAAAGACTGTTCATGTAACTCAAGCTTTGTGTTTTATGGGTGCTCAAATTTGTTTTGTTTGTTTTGTGGCACAAAACTGGTGTTTACAGGCTATGGGTGCGCAATTTGAAGTGCTTATCTTTAGAGTGACTTCAATTCGATATTGTTTAATTTCTCAAAATGGACAAGTGGTTGAAAACTGGAAATCTTAAGAAATCGGCATCTAGAACTGAAATTCGAACCACCGATTTGGCAGCTATGGAGATAACTGTGTATCAGCAAGATGATAATCATGAAGTGCAAAGGTCGACTGATAGGCTGTTCAGGTAAGAAATAAAATTGATTTTGTTGAAAAAGACATCAAAACATCAATGTTCCTCCTTCAAAGAGAAAATATTCTAACGAATACTTAAAATATGGATTTTCCGTCACGGGTGATGAAGATTGTCTAGAACGACTCTGCGTTGTTTGTGGAGAGATAATATCAAATGGCAGCATAAAACCATCATTACTAATGGGCCATTTAGCGGGTAATTCAATTAACACCCGATTGTTCAAATCTTTGTGTGGAGACATGGGAAGCCTACATACTACGTTGCTTTTGCACACGGAAGTGAGATGGCTTTCGCGAGGAAATGTACTCGCAAGATTGTTTGAAGAGACATGAAGTTCATATGTTTTTTGAAGACCACCCTTCTACGTTGAGCTCTAAATTTTATGAAAGTGAATGGTTGCAGTAGCTTGAGTACTTATTCAACATTTTTTCAGAAATAAACTTAATTTAGGATTGCAGAACCATTCCATAACCACTTTTAAGGTAACTGACAAAATCGAGTCTATGATTAAGAAGCTGAATTTTTGGGAATCCTGTATATATATAAAAAAAAAAGAATGAAGTTTTTGAGCCGCTTCACAACTCTTTATCTGAGAACGAACTTAAATTAACAAAACAAGTAAAAACTAGTGTAATAGCACATTTAAAAGGACTTAAGTTGTCTTTCGGACAATATTTTCCGAAGCGCAGTGATGCAGATATGTGGATTTTAAATCCATTCAACGAAGCGTTTTTTTCAAAAGTTGAAAAATTAACAATTTCTGAAAAAGAAAAATTAATTGAACTTTCCACTGATTAGAATCTGAATTTTAAAAAAGAAATTTGATTAACTTCTGGGTAGCAGTGAAAGAAGAATACCAAAAACTCGGTGTTAAATCAATAAAATATTTGATACATTTCACGAACGCAGAACTTGTGGAAAGAGCATTCTCGTCTTATACATATATTAAGAATAAATATCGAAATAAGCTTGACGCAGCTCCACACGTGCGATTATATCTTTCTTTCATTTAAACCCAATTTTATAAAACTCAGCTGCTTGAGACAAGCTCAAGGATCGCATTGAAATTTTCTTGTACTTGAATAACTGATTATTACGAAGTGTAATTTTTAGCTAACCTTATAAGTTAATGTGAAATTATAAAAGTACTGTTTTTATTTGTCTTGCCGTTTAACTAATATTATTTTGAAATTGGAATAAAATATAAAATTAAAAATAAGTCCTGCAAATGACATTTATTCTCGTTATTTGACTCTTAAGCTTACCAGGGGTGTTTGCGATAGCTCTTTTTTAATTAAAATGGACATGGACTATATTTCTTTTTCAATCATTTATTTTAAAACTTAACATAGGTAAAATTACAAAACAAAAGAGAGACTGTGGCTAAATAGTAATTAATTACATAAACATTAAACGGTGGAATAAACCACATTTTAAGACTATACGATCTCGCTTAGTAGGAGATACAAATATAGACAATTAATTCACAATACCTCGCTTGATGGGAGGTAAATATGGTCTCCTGCTTATTAGAGGAGCACCGACTTTTGAGTCCAGCTATCAACAACTCTTCGCTAGAACTGGAGGGTTTATCTCTTCGCCACCCACTTGAGGAAGGCGCTGCAATCGAGACTAAACAAGGGGTGTAGTGGAGCCGGAAAACACCGGAACGGCGTTCCGGCACTGCTTTTTTCAAAAGAAATAAATGAGAAAAAAATGGTAAAAAAACAGCGCCATTTTTGTGACCCAGGTTAGAGCGTTCCGGCTGTGTTTCAGAGAGTTCCAGTAGTGCTTATTTTGCGACTACACCGCTGTTAAGCCCCTTAACATTACTGATAAAACCTTCTTTGCGTAGACGGATGATTGGGGGGGGGGAGTATGACAGTAGGGGTAAGCGAAAATGAAAAGACTAATCAAGGGGTGAGCGAGGGAAAAAGGTTGAGAACCCCTGTCTTAGAGGACTGACGATAAACTTAACTGGGGAGATCATATCGCAGCACAAGGAGAAAAAGCTGTCCTTCTTAACCAGAGCATCAATATGATAGCGGGTAAGAATTGGGGTATTTCACATAAACAACGGCGTCTGCTTTACAAATCGGTCGTTGAGCGCATGATGGCACACGGATCGGCGGCCTGGTGCCTAAATCCCTCATCAAAAATGGCGCGGAAGCTTTCAACTCTACAAAGTCCGTTTCTCCTGTCACTCACTGGAGCCTACAGAACATCACCTTCCGTGGCGCTCCAAACAATTCTAGGCATCCCCCTCTTCACCTGCAACTACAATCTGAAGCAAGATACGTCACCTTAACAAGATTACAGAAAGAACTTCCCACATCTATAGTAAATCTCCATCCAAACCAAATAGAATCAAAAGCCTCAGGATGGGCCTCACATCCATCCCACTTCCTACAGACATATCAAATCAGCTTGGAAGACGGTGGTGCAGAATCACTCACAAACACTAATTCGATACAAATCTTCACGGACGGTTCTAAGTCGATGAAGGAGTTGGTGCAGCTTTCTGTGTATATCATAACAACATACTTCAACATGAATAGAAAGGCCAGCTTTCAGGAATGAATACAGTCTACCAGGCGGAACTTCCGGCCCTTAAAGAAGCAACAGCATGCGCTGCAAAGACCTTCTTCGATCAGCAAGTAAAAATCTTTGCAGATAATCAAGCAACCCAGGCAGCAAAGACTGATCGGTAAATAGTCGGCCAAGCGTCGCCTTGATTGGTAAATGATCGGCGCATTTCAAATGAATCGTTTTAAGCTCGCCCCGACATCGCTCTGTGACCTTCCTTTATCAGAAGAATAGCAAAAGGTCGGAAAAACGTCATCGGCGATGTGATTCTTTTTTAGATGATTGGTTATTGGTCGGCAAGGCAAATGTAGAATCGTCTCATAGATGGCGCTGTGAATACACGTTGGACTTGCTCTTTTCTTTTCAATCTTTTCTTCTTTTGCTACCGGCTACAGGCGATTCTGCAGCTTCACGTCCTTTGTATTAACATCGTCGGTAAGTAAATACTTTATATAATTGTGTATAATTTCATTACTATTATGACTTAATAGTATTTCTGAATACTAACTTATCAGAATATATTCGATACTGAAATTTGAACTAAATGATTTGTTTTATGTTTTCTTATTCATGAAAAGAAATTTTCCGATGGAAAAACAATAACCCTTTTTTTCGATTGAAGAATGAATTTAGTGAAATAAAAATGTTTGATTACTTTTAAGTTATCCACAACCTGGCTAGAAGTGTGGTTATGAATGTGAATAATTTAGTGTGCTGTTTAACTTTTGTTGCCTTACAAATGATTTCAAATATAATTTAAGATCAACTTAAATTAATATTTTAAATAATATTGATTTGGAAGGCGTATAACGTGTTTTTGGAATTATTAACTAGTATTATTGAATAGTTTCAAAGTGCATGCAATTTCGTGTATTTTATGTGTAACTGTGTTTTTAGGTATGCGGAGTTTTATTATTTTGCCATTTAACTTTATATTATTCGTATTCAGAATTATATCCTGATTATTTTGACGCATTTCCTGTGTTTTTAAAGTGGTCAGTTTTCATTTTATTGCATATTTTCATTTTCTCAACAATCATGGTGGCCATTAGCCAACATGGTGGCTCTGAGATAGCGTCAGTGCATTTTCACAATCCTTTGTAATCCATGTTTATTCTTTTTGAATCGTGACCTAAACATGATTATTTTTAATCTAGACATCGTCACATTTCATTTCATATATTTTTTGTGTTGATTGAGTCTGTAGTTAACTTTTCATGAGTAATTTTATTTTTCGGCTTAAACGTCCTACTTGAAGTGTCATGGCCGAAATAGCGTCATGACTTCTACCACATCAATCAATTTTTAACTATGCGGAAATTTCACTTGTTAAGGTATCCGACTGGTTTAAAATCGTCGTTTTCGATTTTATGACTTAATTTTGTAGCCTGTGTAATCAGCTTTCTGAAGTTGTCTCGCTTTTCACTCTACGTGAATTGCAAATGGAGTTGCAGCTGTTTTATTACCCGAGTCACAAGCTAAAATCTAGACCGAAAGTTTGGAAGTTATAGATTTCTTCCGTTTTTCTCAAAGTACATTTTTAATTCATTCTAATAATTTTTACGATTTCTTATATTATTAAATTAAACTTTAAGTCTCTTTTTAAAAGTAATATTAATCTTTATCATTTCAAAAATTGGCAATAGCATCCCTCTCTTCATTGCTTTGTTTACATTGAAACGAGTTTTCATACAGTCTTTTGAATCAAAACATACCGTCTTTTGAATGAAAAACTAGTGTTCTAGAGTTTTAAAATCAATTATTTAGCCTTTATTTATGCAGTTGAAAAATAACATTAAAAAATATATACAAGTTACTTTTCAAAAAAATGTCTCCGAACACAGTCGGATACCTTAATGCAATTTCACATTTAATTATTGTCGATTATACATTATTATGTACTCCAATACTCTTTTTATTTCATAAATTTTATTTTTACTATAGTTTTGACGCCTTTATACTTCCGTTGACGGAGTATTGCGTCATCTTCCTAAATTGCGGTATTTTAAGTTTATACTGGCTCAAATCTTACTATTTTTAATCCGTATATTTTTCTGACATTTTTTATATATTTTTTTTAATTTTCCACTTTTGGGTTACTATTATGTGTTTCACTTACCTTGATGGATGCAAAGTGGTTTTTAAGCCCCCGTGCAATTAATTAATTATTTATTTATTCACGTTTTTCTGTCTTGCCCCATATGCATCTACATCAGTTGAATAATTGTTTTGCATTTGAAAGCAATTTGAGTACATTTTTCATGATTGCTTTTTTTTTTCTAGGTTGAAGATATTTGCTGAAATGAGGTGATGTTTATTTTTTCCCTAAACTATTAAACTTCTTTTACTTAACTTATTACCTGTAATACTCAACATTAGCACTTGACAGCATTAATTTCTGTCCATATAACAATATGTACCGAGCTCAAGGTTCATCTCGTTGGCAGAAAAATAGAAATATTAATTTCAAAGTAGACAAGCATATGAAAGAAATTTCTAGAGCTGCTGAAGTAAATAATTCTTTAGATTATGCAGATTTACAGTTACCCCATTCACCAGTTTCAAAAAAAATAAAACTTTTAGAAAATTCTCAGAATCTTGCCCCCTTTCAATCTGAAAGTGCTAGTACTCCTTCCACTAGTTTCAATTCTACATATAGTATCCATAGCGTAATTGATTCTGATCATATTGCAACCAGCGTTGATTTTTCAGATAGCGATGAAATAGGTGCTGATGTATCGAAATCTTTGATTCCTATTGCTGATGATACAGACCTTCAAAAAAACCTTGGTGCATGTTTTATAAAGCACAATGCATCTCATGCCTTAATAAATGATATTCTCAAAATTTTAAAACCATATCATTCATTACCTAATGATGCTCGTACCCTATTAAGAACTCCTCAATGTCTTCCTGCTAAACAGTTGAGTAATGGGGAAATGATTTATTTTGGATTATTGACAGGTATTAAAGAAAAAATAAAAAAAGGTTTAATTGTAAATAATGGTAAATTAAATTTGCTATTTAATATTGATGGGCTGCCTTTGCATAGAAGTTCTAATAAACAATTTTGGCCCATTCTTTGTCAAATTGAGGAGACTGTTGATAAATCACCTTTCCCTGTGGCTGTATTCTGTGGCTCTTCTAAACCAGATACTGTTAATGATTTTCTTTATGATTTTGTTGATGAACTGACCAGTTTGAAAGATGGTAGTTTAGATATAGCACATGAAATCAGTATTAAAGGTTTTGTTTGTGATGCTCCTGCCAGAGCATTTTTAAAATGCATCAAAAATCACAATGGATATTTTGGCTGTGAAAAGTGTTGTCAGAAGGGAAAATGGGATAATAATCGAATGACTTTTCCCGATTCTAATGCCCCTAAACGTCAAGATTCAGATTTCGATTCTTTCTCGCATGATAATGATTTTGGACATATCTTAGAAAAATCGCCTCTTCTTAAAGTAGATATAGGGTTAGTAACCCAATTTCCATTGGATTATATGCATATGGTTTGTCTTGGTGTCATGAGAAAGTTATTAATTTCTTGGTGCCGAGGCCCATTAAATGTACGTTTGTGTAGTAGAGATATTGATATTTTGTCAAATAGGTTGGTATCTTATAGTAGGAATATTCCAGATGAGCTTCCAAGAAAACCACGAAGTCTGAGAGAAATTGATCGATGGAAGGCTACAGAATTTAGAATGTTTCTTTTGTATTTAGGGCCTGTAGTCTTAAAAAAAGTATTACCATCTAATCGCTACAATCATTTCTTAATTTTGCATGTAGCTATAAGAATTTTATGTAATGAAGTAACCATCAGAGATAACTTGTCATTTGCAAAAGAATTATTGTTAAAATTTGTTAAAAAAAGTAAATGTATATATGGATCTGATTTTATTGTGTATAATGTGCATAATTTAATTCATCTGGGAGATGATGTTGAAAAATTTGGACCATTAGATTCTTTTAGCACTTTCTCTTTTGAAAATTATTTAGGCCAGCTAAAGAAATTACTCCGCACTCCAAACAAACCTCTGCAACAAATATGCAGAAGAATTTTTGAGATTCAACAAAATTCTACTAGAATTAATGTAATACCACCAGATTTTCAGGTTGTCGGATCTTCAATTCATAAAGAAGGAACTGCTTCTTTAGAACCGCTTCAGTTCAAAGTTGCTAAGAAAGAGGGTTTCATCATCAAATTGTCTGAAAATAATAATTGTGTAATGTTGAGGGATGGGAAAATTATTATTGTTTCAAATATATCACTTTGTGATAAAATTATATTGATAAAAGGCAGGAGATTTAAGTCAAAAACAGACTTTTACTCAAAACCATGTTGTTCATCGATGCTTAGTACATTTTACGTTACTAACTTAAGCTTAAATTTTAAAAGTTATCCAATATCAGATGTGAAGGAGAAGGGCATTTTGTTACCATATCAAGATGGATTTATGTACACTTCACTTATTCATACTGTTTGCGTCTAATAGGATTAAATATAAAAGTTTAATTTAAGCTTACTTTTTTTAGGGCCTTTAAAAGTTCATGATTTAACTTTATTTTCTTAGCTATGATTACTTAAAATGTAACAAAATCAAACTGTAACAAAAAGATTTTTTATTAGTAGGGAGGAATGGGACAGATTTTATAACAATTTTTTAATTCTAGATAATTTGTAAAATGAATGCAACTTATAAAATCTGATAGTCAATTAACATAGCTTCTTAACTTTCAGTAAAAAAAATTTCCACACACTAGATTTCCTTTTAAAACTGCCTTCATGAAATTATTTATTTTTGTACATGACGAGCAAGAGCTGAATTTGATATCTTCATTGATTCTTTTACACAGTTTCCATGTTGTTCAATTTATTGACGAAGGAACTATTGAAATAGTTCCAAATAATTGGATGACTGGATCCAAATGCTTTTGGCCACCACTTGCCAGGCCTTCGCAGATAAAAAAGCTGGTTTTATTATCTGCTGAACCTGCTGGCAACTGGCGAAAATATGATGCTATTATCATGAAGACAACAAGTAATAAACTTTCTTTTAAATTCATTTAATTTGAAGGGGGAAAAAAGATATTTTATGGTTTCTTAAATTTTAGGAACCTATGAAAAAGCTGAAAAGAAGCTTAAAAAAGCAATGTTCACTTCAGAACTGAGTAGTGACTGCTCAGTTCTTTCAGAACATATAGCGGGACCATCTACTTTAACGCCAAAGTTTCCTTGTCCTCCAGTGGAAGAAATTTCCTCACACACACAAGAAACATCAAATAGTGCCGTTGCGAAAATCGCAGCTTCTATGGAAGGTAACTAGTTATCTATAAACTTTTACATCACTAATTTTCAGGGTTTTCACTCTGAGCCCCAATCACCCCTGAAGATGTTTTAATTCTTATTTGATATTATTGTTAGATTCATCTGAAAAAAGAAGAAAAAACTTGAATTTCTTTACTTGGCATTTTTCCCAATGTTTTTATTTAGCTTTCCAGCGGAGTGTATTTCATTTACTGGAGGAAATCAAAGAAGAACAGAAGGAGCTTCGGGCTATGTTTGCATCAAACTTTTCCCAGGGGAAGCACAACACAGAGCTTCCACCAGATTGCCCAAGATTGCCATGTACTTCACCAGAGGAACTGTCATCATTGAACACGTATCTGGAGGACACAAAAAACTTTTCTCTAATGGTAAAGTAATATATCTCTTTTCTTGTAAATTAAATATATTTGATTCTAGCTATTACAGCTTATTGAAAGTGAAATATTAACTATAACTCTGGGATAACATGCAAAGTTGCATTTCTTTGAAAGGAAATGTCCCCCTTTTCTTATTTTCAAAATTTAACTGAAGTCCCTCTCAAGAATATATCAGCCCACTCTATTTTTAAATAATTCAAAATAATAATTTCAAGGATTTCATTTGTATTTGCAAGAAGTTACTCTATCATTATTGGAACAGTAGAGACAATACTTAAACAAATATAATTTAAAAAATTGTGATTAAACTTATCTTGTTGCAGTTTTATCTCTGTGGGAGAAAAAGACATTAAGTTTAAATAATTTATGAAAACACTTATATAATATATTCTAAATTAAATTATTTATCCCTGAAAATTCTATAATTATATCATACTTTGTAGTTTCCCAATTTCTGCTAATATCTACTACAATTGTTTATTTTTAAAAGTGGCTTATAATTGTTTTTCTTGCGTATATTTTCAGTGCAAGCATTTTGGGTCTGTTGGAGGCTCAACAATGAATAACGTAGTTCGCCGTATACTGCAGAGTATATTGTCGAACTCGTTAAGCATGCAGTATAACTGGAGGGGAACTGGAGGGCTGAAACTTGCTTTTTCAAGATTCAGCAATATATGCAAAATGCTCATGGGTATGTATATTTTTTACAGAAATGTTGCTTATTACTATATTTTATGTTTGGGTTTTATAAATTTTAAGAAAATTTGCTTTTAAAACTTATAAGTAGCGTTGTAAAATTGAAATAATCATACTAAATTTGACATTCTGTCGAAA
>BGPR01040445.1:0-13953 GCA_013235015.1 Araneus ventricosus | reverse complement strand
GTCTTCACTTAAATTTTTTAAAAATCATCAAATCAACTCCCTGTTTCAAAAACGATTGATAAATATCTCACGTCGTTAACATTATAGATAAGTCTTCAAAGAACAAAATTTTCTAGATTTGTCCGAAATTAAACTGGCAGGAAGTATTCTAATAAAATCGGTTGAAGTCTCGAGCTTTGACGATTACCCCAAGTATCTCAATAGACTTCTTATAACAAGGAAGAGAGAAAAACACATGTGCTATAAATTCAAACAAAAAAATATGGTCATTTGTAGGATGGGAATCACAATAACAACGGCGACAAGAGAAAACTAATTAAAGGCACACCTCAGAGGGATCTGATCAATCACTTCGAATCGCTAAAAGCCAATGAACTATTTAATGATAAAACAAGTAAAAAGAAAATGACATTCGGTGACACGAAAGGAAGAATTATGGACGATCTCAAGAATTTTTTTAACGAAAAAAGTTTTTCTTTACAAAAAGCCTTCTAATTTATATGTGTAATAAACTTTATTTCTGCTCTTTTGCGAAAGAAAAAATCCATTAGTGCTCTCTGCTTTTGCAACCAGAGTGCTTTTCTGTTAACTTCTTTAGATTAAAAGCGCACGTGCTGATGAGTGCTTATTGAACTTTCCTCGTGACCATTTTAGGCGAAAGATAATCTTGCTTACAGAATATTGTGGCACTCGAATGTTCCTCATGATAACGTAGTAAGAATAGCAAAGAATCTGACAGTTCTTTCAGGAATGAGCATGTGCAGCGAGTAGGTCAAATAGAGATCAGTGGACCACGTTCAGTTCAGCCAATACATTCGTCGGGCATCGAGCAACATTCTGAAAACAACATTCAATATAAGTTTCGTGAGCTAAATGTAATTTAAAATGCATCATACTTAAACAAAATTTTATACAATGCGGCTAAAAATTAATTATGATGGGTCACACAATGTTCTCGATTGACATCTGAAATATTACCCTACATAGCATCAAACAGGACCTTTTGCAGTTGTCATTTGTTATTGTTGGCTTTTTATAAGCTTTTATTCAACTTGAGTGTCTTGTCCACAAATCTTGAGATACAAATCTCTTACCCATTTCCAATCCAGCTACAGCTTTGAAATTTAGCACTGGTGGGTTTCTGGAGACAATGCAATATTATGCACAAAAAAATTGCAATCTATACCTATTTTAAACCTAATAAAATGATATTAAAATTTTAGCCCTATATTTGGGCGATACAGTTTGGAAGGTGGTTACTTCACGTTACGTAGGGTTGTAACAACACCACTAGACGATACACAATAGAAGGGGGAGCGGCCTGTGAATCATCCCCATTTCGGAGCGACTTGAGGGTCAAAGGTCAGATCGGGGAAGTGAGTCTTGTTTCGTCTCTCGGTCTGTGTCGCACTTTTTTCAGATTCGTAATATATAATATTCGTAACGAATATTTAATATGTGTTTTATATTGGAGAATTCGGTATTGAATTTGGTTTACTATGCCTAAAATGTCGTGTGTATTCGTGTCAGCCGCCGTTAAAAAAGTAGAAAATAAAATGAAAAAATTAAGGTATAAGCTTTTATTCATGCTAAAAAATGAACGTAAAAGTTGAAAATAATTTTTCTGATTACAATAAAATGCATGGTTCGAATAAAATCGTGGGCGCCTTTACCTTCTAGAAATATTCCATTTGTTTAAGGAAATATACACAAAATATAAGGTGCTGTATAAGGCACCTACGCTTTTATTCGAACCATGCATTTTATTGTAATCAGGAAAATTATTTTTAACTTTTACGTTCATTTTTTCACATGAATAAAAGCTTATACCTTAATTTTTATTTATTTATTTTATTTTATTTCGCAATTTAATGTTTCCAGACAATAATTTCAGAGCATATTATTTACATCATATCGTCGTTTTTCAGTCAAAAGTCACTAAGTCCTGTAGTTTTGAGATATAGTAAATTTAAACTTTTGAATCGTTATGGAAAAAAGTAAAAATTAGTTTACAGATTTCAAACTCATTCAGTAAGTTTATTGATGTGTAGATAACTGGTTTATATTATGGAATAATTAATTGGAAGTTCTAATCTGCTGCAGTAATCCGTCATAGTTTTTTTTCTGGCCAAAATAAAAACTACGTCTGCAACTTTTTTTGAAACAATAACAATTATTTAATTTAACTCATTTGTTTACAACCTCAATTTGGTTTATTTTTAAAAGAATAAGTTATAAATTGGCAATGTTAGCACAGAAAAATATAATATATATAAATATATTATATTAATATAATTTATATTAATATTGCAGCTTATTACATTGCATTAGCTATTTACATTTAAATTGTCTTTACTGTTCACCACATAATGTGCTCATTACCTCATTGTAATAAATAATTATTGCAAAAATAAAAATTTATTTTAGTGACACCTTTATTATATTTCCAAGCAAAACCAACTTCATTTTCTGAATCACTTTCCTGGCTATGTTCCGGATTTAGATTTTCAGGTTTTTTAAAAAAAAAATTAGAAGAGATTTGTAATAAGAAACTCTTGTGGTGTGAAATGCTTCCGGCATGAAAAACAATTATCATACCATTCCCAACAGTGGGAGGTAATCACTAATCAATCAGTCAGTCCTTTTACTGACTCATATGCACATCGACAATAAATCTCCTAAAAATCACTAAATGGACTTCGTGACTTCTGCCTCACAATATAAATGCCTACGGGAGTTAGTGAAATTCGGACACCTCTGTAACTCAGCAACGGAAATTCAATGAAGTTAGCGAGTTTTACCTGGCTGTAGAGCATTTATTGGAGATGATGATATGATATATATCTCAAAATTGAAATTTTTGGGCTTATGACTTCTGCCTGAAAAACGACTATATTATTAGGTAAATGATTTTCACACCATCTAAAAATTCAAAAAAATATCTTTTCGATGATAATTGTCGTATTAATCTTCCTCTAAATTCACGATTTAAAGAAATATTTTTGGTTATCTTTTACTGCCTACGCCGACCCTGCTTGGGTGTAAAGGGGGAAGAAAATTTTCAATAAAAATAACACAATATATTATAATATTATATTAGCGCAGTTAGTGCAATATTAGCGCAATTTCAATAATACAAATATTGATTACTAGCACTACGCGCACGGCGTTGCCCGTGGAATCAGGACTTCAACAAAATGAAAAATAAAATCGCCCACAATGACACGAAAAAGTTTTGAAAACAAAATCAAAACAAAAGATACAAATTATTGATTTTCCATCTTATTTTTCTTTGTGATAATGCCATTTGAACTGTAGGAAAACAGTACAGATTATCAAATAAACCGATATTTTCGAAAAAAAAATTTTAGGACTTAAAAAGATTTATTCGTATAAACTAGGTAAAATGTTAAAGAATGAAAACCGAATGAAATTTTAAACTATTTTAAATGGAACAATACACCTCGAAAGATACAGACAAACATAATTTCTATAGTATTTAAATATATCCAAAATGAATTAGAGGGGAAAAAAAGAGATGAAATCTTCCACTTTAGGTTTAAACTTTGAAGCCACATTATGTAAATAGCTTCTTGAAGTCATATTTCATTTTTTCTAGTCTTCTCTAACTAAAGATATCAACGATATGCTCGACTATCAAACAGTATAAAAACAAACAAATTAAAAGAATTATCTGTCGACGCGAAGCAAAGGCGTTATGACGTCACGTGGTTTCGACGAAATGCATGTTGGGAAAATACGTCACGCGACCTTGATTTCGAAGAATCGTGAAGGGAATTTTGAAGCGAAAATTTTTTAATACTTCAGAAAAAATTAATTAAAATTCAACCAACTGTTCAATTTTAACCATTTTTGTTTTAAATCACGGAAAAACTTCATATTTATTACTTCACCAAATTTCAAATTTATAACAAAATTATAACGGCTGGTGCAAGAAATTGAAATTCCAAACAAAGATTTTTAGGCTGACCGACTATTTTTTTCAAAGTTCTCAAAATTCAGTAAATTACATTAGAAATTCAAAACTAACTTCATTAGAACGAAAATCATGTGATCTTTCCGATGGTGTATCTATTTTTTTCGTACAATTATCTAAAACCATTCTATTGATAAATTAGTGAGAAAAATCAACGAAAACAACACAAAATATTAAATAAAAAATTTTATTGTTTTAATTTTAAAATTCCATCTTCGAAGTGCATTGAGTCACCATTAAGACTACCTGTGTGCCAAATTTCAAGGTTGTAGGTTCGATATATTCGTCTGTGCATCGCACGCACGCACACACACAAACATTGTCTTTTATAAGCATGGAAGATATTGTAGTTATATTGTATAATTATATTGTATTGTATACTTATATTATATCTTTCAAAATTCCAAATTGATATTAAACTTGTATCTTCGAATAGTTATATTGAATTGTATAAAGGTTAGAAATATGCTGAATACACATATACACTTATAAATTAAGTACATAATTTAAATTGTAGTAAATTAGGCATTATAAATAACAAAAATATCAAAATGTAGAAAAGCACTCATCATTTAACTTCTCTTAGAGTGCAGCTGAAATCCACCTTGCTGAAATGGCGATATCTTTCTGAATATTAATAGTATTCGACTGGAATTTTTATATAAACTGCCCTATATGTCTGGCTTTGAATTTTTGAAAGAAAAATTATGCTATGTTTCGGGCATTTGCAATTAAAATTTCTTTACTATAAATACTCATATTCCCTCAAATATTCAATGTTACCTTTAAATTTACTATAAAGCTCTGATGGCATATCATCACGCATTCTGCAACTTTCGTATAATTTGGTAGAAAACTCTGCATGTTATAAGCAGAAAACACGAGGGAAAATTCGGAATTTTTTTAAGACCCTTTGCATCTTCCCGAATATCCATGCCGTTTTCACGAAAATGCTTGTAATGCATTCCCAGTACTCATAATATTTGTTTGCAATGTGCATAGCAAACAAAGCCATTAATGTTAGCTTCAAATCATTACCAACTTTCTGTGAAATGTCGTCAGCCGAGATTTCGTCTTCATCAGTTTCTGGTTGGTGCGCTAAATGCCCTTGCGACCGAATCTTCTGTGTAAAATGTGAGTATTCACAATTGTATGTTACACGATTCTCCACAACTGATTTTGAACCATTGTTTTTGTATTAACTCCAAATTTTTAGCATTTTACGAAATGGTCTTAATTTTTGCACACCAGTCTACATTTGGGCAAAGATAGCTAGGATAGCTGCTTATAAACTTCACAACCCGAATGAGCTAAATGAATGAGATTGGTAGAATGATTTTGGAAACAGCAATTAACTTGTGGATTATCTTCTAGGTTTTGTTTGAAAATATCGCTCAAAAGCATTTGGCCAATCACTAAGAAACGCTAAAACTATTTGATGAAACTAAACAAGAATTTTGAACGATTCACCCTACAGTAGTTTTGGAGGAAAAACTATTTAATGTCATTACCAGTGAAAATAAAATGACATTTTGACCCCCAAGAAAGATAAAAATAAAAATCCTACCTTAGATAATCTCAAGACCTTTTCTGAGGATAAAAAGCATTTCTTTCGAAAAAGCTTTCTAATTTATATATGCGATAAACCTTATTTCTAGTTGCGAACGAGCCATTAGCGTTTTTTGCTTTTGCATCCAGTGTCTCTCTTAATTTTTTTTAGATAAAAAAATCACGTGCCAATGAGAGCCTTATTGAACTTCCCTCGTAACAATTCGGGGCGAATGATCACTGCTTACAGAATATTGCGTGCACGCGGACGCTTTTTCCGGGAACACTAAGCATCTCGTAGTTCTTTTCTGGATGGAGAATGTGAAGCAAGCATGTTAATCTCACTGGCCGCGGGCTTCCGTGACTTTTGACCCAGCCGATGTGTTTGTCGGCATCAAATATGAATGCAATAGAAGTGTTAATAAAAATTCGATTGCTTGAGCTGATTAAAACTTTTTCAGTTCCCTAAGTGTTACACAGTCGCATGAAAAATGTAACTCTGTATGCAATCTAACATCGAAATACACGTTGTTGGTCTGCGCTGTAACGTCACGTTCTTTTCCTTTCACACAACGTGCTATGGATTCCAAAATGAAATTGGCAAGCATGAAATATCTGGTAGGCGTCACGTGAGCGTGTAATGACTCCATTTCGCAGAATATTGAACATCAAATCATAGCATTCAAAAATGACTATCGATAGTCGTATTGAATCTGTACAGTGACCTAGCCCGACTTTAAACTGGAACTGACTGAAATGCGATTTACAGATTTTAGATGTTTGGAAGTTTCTTTTATGTGTCTTATTAAATATGAAACCAGAACATAATCATATGGAAATGAAACAAGGGCAAATGACTTTCCGATATGAAGGCGACATTCAAGAAAGAATTCAGGTAGAATGCCTGAATTTTGCGAATGTTTTCCAGTACTAAACACATCTCTACTAATAATAAAGGAGAATGTGTGTGTGTGTCTCTGTGTGTTGATCCTCTACAGGGAAGACCAATAGGCGTAGAACTACTAGATTTGGCACAAATATATTTCGAGGTGTGGGAATGTGCACCTCGGAGCCCTTTTTTCGAAATTTTAAATAAAATTTTAATTAATTAAAAATTAGGCGTTCTTCCTTAATAACTTCCAAAACTATGACAGCACAAAAATCATTTTAAACCATCCGAAAGTGCAAAAAATTACCTTTCCAATGATATCAATTAAATCGCCTTGCAATGCTTTTCAAATTTTAAAAAAAATTTTAAAAATATTTTTTGGCATAATTTACACCAATACTTTTCATTGTTGCACAGCAACTCAAACCGTTTCCATTGTTTAAACAAATATTTAATTGCATATTTCTCTTTCATTGTTGTAATCTGAGATAGGATCCTAATACATTTTGCTTTCATATTTTATTTCATCAAGATTTTTGTGAAATCTGTAAACCCACCTCTCCGAGATATTGCTTTGCTTACATTAATAAATATATCCATTAACCTGAATGGTTATTGTTGCTATGTTTTAATTCTTTTCTGAGCTTGTTTTAACCAGCTAACATGCCGCTGGCCATAAAATGTGCTGCGTCATTTTAAATCAAATGCATATTTTACAAGAGGAATAGGAAAGTGAAGATAGTGCCGACAACATGGAATTAGAGGTTACATGACATGGTCAGTTATTTGACTCCATTAAGAAAATTTATGTAGACAATGAACCCAAGAGGTCCAAGGTCACTAATAGAACATGGGTTAAATATCTACCACAATCTGAAGTTTAAAATTACGTTGTTAAGAGAACAATGAATATAAAATGATGCGAGATTCAATTGAAATCATATTCCCGGCGAACAATCTCGCCGCCGAAGGCAGCTAGTATGAAATAAACTTAAACTTACTTGGATAACAATGAACTTGGATAACTCGAATAAAAATAAACTCGATATAAATTGTTTCATAACAATGTAACAGATTTGGGCTTAAGATGATGATTCTTTTGATGTATACATAGAATATATTTTTTTTAATGAACCTACATTTCTATGAAATTCGAAAGTTGTTTTTGATAGCCAGGTAAACTTAGACCTTCATTATTTGGCTTTTATTAGCTTTTCAGTTCATAATTCTTGATGTAAAATGACAGTTCAGCAAAAGATCTTGGAACTAACCCTTTATTCACTAATACTAGATTATTTTGTTGTTTCGCAAGTCAAAAAGAGTCTCTTTTCTAAGAATCTTTTCTCTAATGTGAGATATAGTTCTCTAGAGTTAGTAAGATAGTTGTTCTCTAATGTAATCTATAGATATTAGCCCTTCAATGCACTATTTTTTAAATTTTAAAATAAAAAAAATGTTTTGGACATGGGAAGTTTACATATAACAACAGAAAAATACACAAAAAAATCAAAATAGAATTGTGATATTATTAAGTTGAATTTAATGAACGTATCAAATCAATGTTTCTTTTTTTATAAAACAATAAAAAAAAAGGTATTTTAAAAGTAATATCAAATGGTAAATACCTAGAGAAGCAATTGGTGAAACCATCAAGGATGCAAGACTCCTTTTAAATGCTAAAAATTGCGTAAATATGTCAATAAGTGTATAAGGAATAACTGACTACCACAGACTTATCAATAGGACTTGTGGTGTCCATGGGAGATGGAACGAATGATTATTATCCGGTCTTCTTATGATGTTTCTAATCTGATACAGCGTGAAGGAGTGGACAAAAAATTTTCTATACATTATTAACATGAAAAATAAATTATGTATCAAATTTGATACAGTATGCAGTGAAGGGTTAAATTAGATCATGAGATTCGTCAGTGGATGCGACTAAAAAGCTTTTGTGTTGCCTGTATCCTATGACTATAGATCAGGTAAAATGTTTTGAAAAAATTACAAAAATGCTTAATTCTAACCATCAGTTATTAAAAAGAAAAAAGGACGACGCTTTATAATGACCTTAGTCTTGTCTTTGTGCAAAACACAATCGTGATTTTAGTTCAGCAGTAATGTTAAGTTCAAAAATATGAAAGAATCCCGCATATCAAATTGAATCAATTATTAAATGCTTTCTCTGTTACTATTGAAAACAATGTTGATATTTTATAAAAATATCAACGTCGTATCTCCATACAACGCAACTGTGCATTTAGTGCTTAAATAATAGTGATTTGATCGTGAAAAGATTATTATCAGCTGACATTTTGACACTTAACTATGCGTCATTGCCTTTGAAATGCAATTTTGGCTCTGCTGCATTGTTTAATTACAAGTAGATATTTCTAATGCAGGATTTGAACACGGAAATGTTTGAAATTTAATGAAAGGAGGGTAAAAATGAAAGAACCACAGAATAACTTGACAGGGATTGCGGTTAACCTCAAATTATTTGGAGTTTTTTCAACTCGACTAACACATGCTTTAAACGAATGTCGTCATATTTATTTTAATGCATCACATTATATTCTCATGAAATGATGTTGTTTTTTCTTGAGTGTGTGTGTGGATTTTTATGGCTTGAAGGCCAGATCTTGCCATGATATTCTCATACAAAGAGACTTTTACAGTTGTTGAAGAAATAAGGTAACTAACCTGATACTTGATGTTATTTATATATTGTTTGGTTTGTTCTTTTTTAATACGAGAACCAATTTTAATTTATTCGGGCTAAAATACTAATTCTGAAAATTATTTAATTCGATATCAGTTATTACTAACTAGTATTATAATGTACGATCGAAATATTTTAAATTCGTAAAATTTTCTCACCGTTATGTTAGTAAATTAATGTAGTACGAATGCATATGTTTGCATACAAGCATTTGAAGGTTCTATGTATGAATGATAATAGCATTTCTCATCAAACGTATGAATAATTATTATTCTTGCCATCAAATGCATGAAATATATAAAATATAGGAATGATTAATACATCTCCCATTTAATATATAAATAATTATTATGCCTTCTATTTAATATATGATAATTATTTAACTTCTCACCAAGTAAATGATTAATTATTATACTTTCGAATCGAAGACATTATTGAAAAACGCAACATATTTTGCAGTAGAATACAATACGAAGATATTTTAACCTTTTAAAGGTGCGAGCTGCATCTGTATCTTCAGTTATAATCTGCTCAACAATTATCTCCCTATAATTATGAGTATTATTAGTAAATCAGTCGGAGTTTGTAATTAATCTAATTGAATTGTGCAAATATCTGTCGGTTTTGCTGATCTGTCTTCCCTGCTAATGGACATAGGCAAATGTGTTCGTAATCTCAAATTATCATGATAACTCAAGTGCATAAACTTGAGTTATCATAATAAGTATATAAACTAAATTATCAAAATTGAAATATTTTAATATGCATATAAGCTTGAGTTATTAGAAACATTATGTGGAAAATTATACTTGAATATCAGTTATGTAGGCATTATGTTAAAAATTACTGTTACTTTTAAAAAATTTCCATTATCGAGTGGATTTATTTCTGTTACTCACATTTATGATTCTCACGCATTCTCTGCGTTTTCATTAGGTTTGTAAAGTGTCTCCGAGTGCATTTTCTTCAGGGAAGGCGGTTTGTCTCTAATCCATTCTGCTTTATTTTCCTGTCTGCCACATTTTATATTTTGATAGTCAGAAACTTTGTTCTCGGAGAATTTTAAATCATTTTATGCTGGTCTCTGGTGCAAAATATAATTTATTTTTTCTTCATTACAATTGCTTTTCTTTTTTCAAACAAATAAGACTCACAGGTCTTATATTTTCAGATTTATGGCTCTTAAATTAGTGCTGTAGGAATATGTGAGTAGTTCCTTGAATATGACAACAAATTACATTTGAGGTTAATTATCCAGGTGCTTTTCACAAAACGATATGTAGAATTCTGAACAGATTTCTGCAATATCAAGGCTTATCGTAGATAAACGAAGGAATATAGGTAATAAAAAGAAACATGGATAATATTCATGGATATGCATGGACAGTTGTTACTGTACTATAAACGGGTTTGCTAAAATCTTTTCCACTTCAAAGGACTATGGAGTGTATTTTTGTACTCCAAATAAAGCAAAATTTGTATTTCTGTTAATTCAAATAATACGCTTAAAATTCATTAAATTACAAAATGTCAAAATCCACAGATAAGTGGAGCTATAATATGCATATAAATATTCAATATATAGCTCGGTAACTCTGTCTACTGTTCTGTGTGTCCATCTTCATTTTGAATAATGCGCACTAGTCACATGTTTTTGTAATTTTTCACCATTGAACGTCGTGTGTCTACTAGAATATTCAGCACATGGCGATGAATGCTTTCCTTCAGGTCTTGTATGGTAAATTTTGTCCTTCAGGAAACCCCTGTTATTATTGTTATTCACATGAAAGCTAATACGTATATAATCACTACCCTGTGAAGAATTTGTAAGTTTTTAATTTTAGTTATAGAACTGTGCTATTTTCTGGCTTCCTGTTTTGTTCTTTCTTGTATTGTTATTATTTCAGTTTTTTAAAATTATTTTGTGATAATCAAGGAATTGTGTACCGGAGAGTGAATATGAATTGTTAACTTTAGTACTTCTGTAGCTAAGATTTTATAATTTTAGCATACACTTTATAGAGAGTACACCTTGAGTTAGAAACTGCCATTTTAATTTTGTTTAATAGAACTAATCCGTACCAGCAGTCGGTTGCATGTTAAGGGTTTGGAAAATGGTCTTCTGTCGTCCACCGGTCCAACACCTACTATAGTTTGTTTTGTTTTAACTTAAATTAGAGTTGTTCTTTGAATATCGATTATGCTGACCTGCTTCGAAAATACTAATGGATGAAATTTCTATGCCCATTCAAATTACTTATTACTTATATACCCTGTAAAAAGGACTCATCCTTAGAAAGAATATGATTCTTTATATCCTTTCTTGTAGTCAAAGCCTTATATTTATAAAACTAAAATTCTTCCAATAACTTCTTAATTTGAGAACTGATGAACAGATGCCAACAATATTAAAATAAATTACCGATAATAAGCAAGAATTCAATTTCTTTAAACAAATACAATGTAACTTCAGTGGTAAATTTTGACCATATCAATCAAGTCACATGTAAGCGAATAAGTACAGAAAAAATATCGTGAAAATATAAACGACTCTCTTATATTCATCGATGGATTCTTTTTCTCACCTTTCTGCATCAAGAAGAGGTCATCAGAAGCCATTCTTCCCGAATTAAGCTCACTTGTCGAATGGAATTAAATATGGCGATGGACTCCCTACTCACCGAAGGTGTATTTATTGTTCCCATGAGCAGCGAACCAATTCCCCATCTCAACCAAATCGCTACCATTTGCGGTTCCAAAGACGGCCAAAAATAACACAAAAGAAAGGCAAATTGCATCAAGCAATTCATGTTGATGTCCCCTTTCCTTATCTGGTCTTTGCGATTACTATAAACAAATGCCAGGGATAAACTTTCATTTTTTGATATTTTTTTTGACAACAAACTTTTGAATTGACTTTGAGGCGCAATGTTTGTTTATGAAATGATATATGTTTCATTCTCAAGAGTCGCCAAGTAACAGATTTTTAAAGTCAAAATAACATCCCAATTCATTTCAAGGGGTACATTCATATGGAATTTGACACAACGAAAATATAGCTTATCCTGAAGTTCTTGGCGATTCAAATAATTGGTTATTAAAATATTTCGAACCATTATTTAAAACAATTTATGTTTGCATAGACAGCGTCGGGTCAATTTAGTTAAGAAAAATCACAGATAATATTAAGAATTAAAGTTTTCAGACAAAAGCATTGTGATCTCAAGGCTAAATTTTAACGATATCGAGTCACAGGTATAGTAAGCAAATGAGTACGGAAACTTTCTCAAAAATATAAACGGCCCTCTTAGCTTCAACGGTGGATTCTTTTTCTCACCTTTCCGCATCAAGAAGAGGTCATCAGAAGCTATTCTTCCCGAATTAAGCTCACTTGTCGAGTGGAATTAAATATGGCGATGGACTTCCTACTCACCGAAGGTATAGTTATTGTTCCCATGAGCGGCAAACCAATTCCCCATCTCTACCAAATCGCTACCATTTGCGGTTCCAAAGAAGACGGCCAAAAATAACACAAAAGAAAGGCAAAAGCATCAAGCAGCTCAACCCTTGCAAATAAATTCTCTTGCCGCCATTGCTGTTGCTGTGTTCCTCTCCCCCTCTCTCTCTCTTGGCGTCCCTAAGTAATTATTCGCGTGTTTCGAAAAGGGGCCGTGAAAGAAATTTGGAGAAGAGAGCAAATGCAGTAATTAACATTTTAATTAACTCCACTGGGGGGAGCGAAGAAGGGGTGGGGGTGGAGGGGCGCGGAGGAGAGAGAAATCCAATATTTGGGAGCTTAATGGTTGGAAGAAATAAAACAAGAAAAAATAGAAAATAATAATAGAAAGGGAGGTAAAGGGAAAAAATGCGAGTGCAGCTCTTTTAAGTGGTGTGCGTCTGTGGTAAAATCAGACGCGTATTGGTTTCAGCGCGTTAGTTAGTGTCACGTAGTATTAATTAAAAGTAGTTAACGGTGAAGACTTGAAAGCGATAATGTAATTTGCAGACTCGTGACGTAGCCAGTCCTATCAATTTAGGTAACCTCGGCTTGAAACCATTTACGTGTTCTTCCTCTTATTTTTTCTTTTTATTAATTTATTTAAAGAATTTTTCAGTGAAATTCAGTGCGAGAGAATTAGTGCTTTTAATTGCCGTGTGGGAATTTTTATTTTGTCTCCATGCTGAGAAGATGGACCGGATGAAAATTAAATCAATAAGTTTTGGGTAATTAAGTGACTTGCAACAATGAAATTATTTTCCAGTTTTAAATAGCGGGAAGTGATGGGCGTTGTTGTGTGAAAGGAAATATTAACTCGAATATTGTTTCTAAAATATACAACGAGATTTTATCGTTTGTATGTAAGCAAAAGTAACGGTACAGATTTTATTCAAGCTCTTTAAAGTACTACATTTGATTGCAGTTAAAACTCAAAATTAGTTTATAATTGATGTTCATATATATATAAAATAATTTCGGAAAGTTGTCAAAAAAGGTAGATATTACCGGATAAAAGACAGATAGATACAACCCCGGTTAACAAAACTAATGGGGAGAGAAACCGTTTCGGATAAGGATTTTTTCGATGAAGCGATGAACATCTATTATTATTTTGCGTCTAATTACAGTATGTAATTCTGAAATATTTTGAGCGTAAAACGAATTAAAAACTCTCTGTGTTGGCTACACTTTTGTTCTTTATTAAAACTAAAATTACATTTTTTAGGTTGAGCGTTCACCTCTCCGCTAGCTGTACCCTGCGCGCTGTTGCGTTCGTGATTATTCCCTTGCAGTACGGG
>BGPR01040444.1:0-13954 GCA_013235015.1 Araneus ventricosus | reverse complement strand
TCTTGAAATATACTCAACTTTAGTTTTTGTTTTGATTTGATCAACAATGTGTGGCTGAATTAAACTTACATTAGCGCCTGAATCAATGAGACATTTTAACTGAATACCACAAATTTTTATATTTACAATTGGAAGATTGTTGCTATTGTTAGTGCATGACATTAATACTTTGTTTTTTGAATTATCTAAAACTTTTTCTTTATTTTGATTTGGCTGTTTAACTGAATTTTTATTTTTTGATTTTTTAGTTTGAGAATTTTGCTTTTTGATTACATTTTTATCCTTAGATTTCTCACCATCATGCCTTTCTAACACTTTGACATTACTCTGTTTTTTCTTTGTTACATGAGACACTTTTTTGTTGTTTTCGAAATCATAACTCTTTTTTTTATAGATTCCTGCCAAAGAGAATTCTTTTTTTTGTGGTTTGCAAGAATCTTCTAGAAGTTTAAATTGTTTCTGAAACCTCTATTAGAAACAGATCTAAAATTACCTCTGAAACCTCTTCCAGAATTACTCCTTTGATTTGCACGAGAGCGATAAGGATGAAAGTTATTTGCACGAAAAGTTCTGTTGTAGTTTGGCCTAACATTACCCCTGTAGTAATTGCCACGGGTATAATGAAAACAATTATTGGCTTTGTGGTTTAACTTGCCACAAATTTGACATGGAGATTGTTGGTAATTTTGAACATTATTGGAGTTGGTTGCTGGTGCTTCTGACAAACTATTCACACACAAATTTTGGGAAGATATAGCATTTACTTTTTCAGATAGTTCTAAAATTTGTTTATTCGTACTCAATTGTTGTGATAAAATTTGGTTTATACCAGAATCTGTAACATTTATTTCTGCACCATCATCACTCAAAGCATTGTCAATGTTTTTAGCTATTGCCACAGCAGATTTGAAATTTTTGGGACCCAGTTTTTTAACTTCTACCCTAATATCTGGTCTTAATGCTTCAATAAATTTTGAAAGCTTTAATTTTTCTGTTAAGTTTATAATATTCTCTTCCTCACTGTTATTTGGATTAGAGAATTTATCAGTGGTATAACTGACTTGCTCTGCCAAATCTGAAATAGATTGGCTGACTTTTTGTTTTAAATTGTTAAATTGCCTTTGAGCTTCTTCAAAATTTGGTTTTTTGCAAAATTTTTCTTCAAGCTTTTTTACCAAAGAATCAAAATTATCTATCTCCTCAAATTTCGGATTGCTCACCAAGAATTTTAATGCTTCATCTTTTAGATTGAGTTTTAGAACCAAAATTTTTTTAGCCTCACTCCATTTCTCAAGTTTTGCTATCTCAATAAACTGCTTTATAAAAAAATCAAAGTTTTCATTACCACCTTTGAAAGGTGTGAGAGAAGAGATAAGACTTTGGGCCATTGTACTTTAAAATCTACTGACAGTTATGAAATATTATATCAATTATAAAAATACCCAAATCATATATAAAATACTGAAATACACAAATTGAAATTTATAATACTATTAAATAATTTTCACAAAAATAATGCATTTTCCCTGAAGGAGACTGGAGCATTGAGCAAAAATATAAAATAATTTTAATACTCTGACATGTGCATCACTGTTAAATTTAAATTAGTTGGCAGTAAAATTTAAATTTAATAAATAACCCATGAACTCAACCTTGAATTTGTATATTACAATTTTGCTTTTGAACACGGCACCAAATGTTAATTATTGAATTATAAATATTGGGGGACCAAAATGTTAATAATGAAATTATGTTGGGGGTGCTAATATTAAGGGCATTAAATATATTGAATGGGGTAGCTAGGATATTTATAAAAAATATTGATGCAAGGTAGAAGCCCAGAAATAAAATTTAAATTATAATATATATTGAACAATTAATTAATTCTGGGTACAAAATCAAATTACACAATAATAAGCCATTCTTGCAATATTGAAATAATTCACCTACCTTTGCTGACCTGAAAACCCTAGCTACATAATTAAAAGTTCATTTTCATATAGTGGTAGTACAATGCTAAAAATAATTAAACAAAAACAATTTTATTAAATTTTAAATAATTTTTTATTTAACAATTATTGATATTGAAATTAATTACTGCCATAAAAATTTAGATATATGCATAAAAATTGATGCACAGAAATGAACATTTATCAAACAAGACAAAAAATAAAAATTGTAGCTACACATTAGCACTGCAGGCCTAAGAATTATATTTCAGAACACAAAGTAAAAAAAAGACAACCTAAATTTGATAGAGATGTAATGATGAACATTATTCACTGCAACATCACAAACACTTCTTGAATTGATGAATATTACTTAAAAAAAAGTGAATTTTTTTATATTCATTTAACAATGGTATTTTGAAGTATGCAACTTGCACATTTTCGCACCTTGCTCGGCCATTCCTCTAGGCCTGCATCACTCATTCAAAATCGGAAAAGCTGAAGATGAGAACAAAAATGTTGAGCAGGAATAGACGTTAAAAAGATGATCACGATCTCTGTGATTAAGAGTACACACCACCACGATGAAAAATAAAAATGCTGTAGGCATTACCCACACTGCAGATCCCGCAAAAGGTGATGATCATTGAAAATCAGCGTTCATGGATTGTTCCGGCATAAAGAAAGAAATGCTTTCTTTCACAAACAGCACCTTAATTCAATAGATTGTTCCGGAATAGTGTTGTAGAAAACTTTCCATCTCGTCTTTCAAAGCATTCATCACCGAGTTTTTTCATACTGCATCCTCTTAGGAATACCAATGAAGAATAATAAGAATCTTCAGACTCAGGAATATAAAAAACATTAACGGAAAATTAAATCAGAGGCAAGAAAAGACAAGACCCCAGGCCCCACCGGCCCTGGGGGCCCGCAGCTGGAACAACACCAACCACTCGCTTAGCCCATCACAAAGGAATTCAAAAAGTAACGGAAAACGATTCCAGATACAGACGCCCAAGACCTGATAACGCCAAAAAAAACTACGCGAGCCAAGATGGTGAAGAAATAGTCCCGTTGCAAAATTTGAATTTAAAAATTAATAAAGTTGAAACCTTAATGGAAACAACAACAAAAGTTAATACAAATACTAATTAAATCGAAAACAAAGTAAATAATTAAGTAAAATTTAGAAATTAAATGAAACGGTTAAAATTAACGTTTGAAATTCAAAATTATCCAAAGTTGCCACAAGAAAAGAAAGAAACTTTAGTGGCGAAGAATTAAATTAATTAAAAATACTGACAAAGCCGAAAAATGATGTTAATGCAATATTTGCAATCTAACACAAACCCTAAGACTCACATTGCTGGGAAGCGACTTTCCATGTTTGTAACAATATAGTGGCCTCCACTCGTAGCGATCTTTTTGGCGCAAAGCCAAAGTGATCGCTACATCATAATGATCAGCACATGCAGAATACCTTCAAAAATAATAATCTATAGGTGTACAAGGATCAGGGGCTTAGCGACCGGGGAATCACTCTTAGGGGACATTTTGGGGACAAAATATTAGTCTTTTCACAAATCATTTTTAAAGTCAAATATGATGAAGGGGTAAAAAAAATAATAGCGTGACTCGGGCGCCATTTTACCCTTGATAAGGGGAGTTGGAACCCTAAGTCCGTTAACCCTAACCCTGTTACTTCTATGTACCTCTTCTCAAAAATCTGTTATAGATTCATGTTTGAAACTTTTTATACAAGTAAAGTACATCTTTCTCATTATACTAAAATGATTTTTTTAATTAAAAAATTTATATTTAAAAAATTTTTTGCGTCAAAACAAAAAAATATTAAATTGCCCGTGAATATTGCAGCTATTCAATCCAAGAAAGTTTAAAATACACGTACTATGTCGAATGAAATAAACAAATCTTAAAATAATAGCATCAGTACGACTAAGGAAACCGGTTCTTTAGTCGTACCACCTATGTCCTAAGTGTCCTTGGAAGCAAATGAAGCAAAAACACCTTGTATTACTATTCTTTGAGTATCACACAAGAATTTCCCATTTTTCTAACAAATTTTCTTAACTACACATTTTCTGAAGCAGTTTTGAAATACTGGCTCCGGAACACTAAGCAGCTGAAGTGCCTTTGCCTCCATCTTCTCTTATACTCACAAAATACCGAGTTTGTGTGAAGCTCGTTATAACGATATTAAAAACATTTCTTGTATGCCCGTTTATTACTTAAAAGCACATTTTAATAAATAATACAAATGGAGAGTAATATGGCCTAAAAATTGTCCCGCTACGACGTTTCTGAATAGAGACCAATGTCTTCGTTCTGGATGTTGAAAATGCAACAATTCATACACAATAAAGCCCAACTTTACATCAAGAAATATAAACTGAATAACTCGAACATGGAAGTGGTAGAAAAATAATTATTTCTTTTAAAGTTTTGACTTTTCTCTGTACGATATCTTACTTAATTATTGAAGGAATCCTTCTCCATTTTGTAAGGCCATATTCAACTTAAGCATTTCTTTCTTTTGTTATCGTTCTGTGGGCATATATTTCTGATTTGATGAAAAATGAAATATACTTGTTTATTCAATAATCTATAGCAAATTAGATTGGATTTCTTGTTGCCTGACACTCAAAGGCCGGCAATGGATCAAAATCAGGTGAGAAGATTTTCTGAAAACTTAAATAAAATTGAATGGAACAATCATGTTCATGCAGGATAATTTTTACATTTTTACTTTCTCGTATAGGAAGTATACAAAGAGAAAATATTGTAATCGTCAAAAAATTCGAACTCGAGATTTTGACGAATCTCCACGTTTTAGACCTCTCTCAGTCCGAAAAACACAATTTTGGAATTATGTCTGTCTGTGTGTCTGTGAACACGATAACTCGAAAACTATTAGAACTACAGGGATGAAATTTAGTATGTGGTCTTTAAACATAATGTTTAGGTTTCTGTCAAATTTTGGATAAAATCCGTCAAAGGGAAGTCTGTCTATCTGTATGTTCGAGGTCATGTGAACACTATAACTCAAAACCTTGAATAGCTAGGTGGATAAAATTTGGTACACAGTTTTATCGTCATGAATGTAGCTCCGTATAAAATTTTTGGCCAAATCCGTCAAAAAGAGGCGTTCAAATTGCATATTCAATTTCTTTTAATCCGAATCTCATGCGCATGCGTACTGGTAGCAATCTGTTATTGTTGTAAATTTTTTTACAACAATAAATAATGTTTTCAAACACGAATTGTAACAATTTTTTTATTGTTGTAAATAAAATTCAAATTGATCTCATTAGTTCAGCAAATATTTTATTCACGCGCTTTTGCAATTGTTACGGTTGTGGTAGTATAAATTGTTTTCTTGGGAATTCAATTCCAAAGCAGAATTTTCGCTTTACTATTCATTGCATTGCCTATTTTATCGCACCTGCTTCAAAGTAATATTTTTTTTGAAACGTGGCAACAGATATTTGATTTCAGGTTTGTTGGTTTCTTTCACTTTCTCGTATACGAAGTATACAAAGAGAAAGTATTGTAATCGTCAAGAAAAATTCGAACTCGAGATTTTGACGAATCTCCACTTAGAAAGTATACGAGAAAGTTTAGGGGAGACCACTCCCGCTGGTTAAATTTACCATAATTCTCGTGAGCAGTGTAATTAATCATGCATATAAATATTCATTCTGATTGAATATGCTTTCAGGAATTTCGTACAAATAATTATTACTGTGAAGGTCACGTACCAAATTTCATTCTTCTAGATGCTTGCGCTTTTGATTTAGCCTGTTCATAGACCGACTGGTAGACATTATCATGGAAAAGTAAGCCAATTAGAATAAAAACGAAAATATAATCCTTTAAAATAATTTCAGGGAGACTGCAGCTCTTATGGAGGAGCCGTTACTGCTTGCATCCTTGCTTCTCAGGTAATAATTTCGCGAAATACTAACTCATGCGATTGTGATGATTCTGATGTGATGATTAACATGCTAATTTTCTCATTTAATCTTATAATTTCTTAAAAGACACATTATTTAAATTATAGGAAAATGAATGGATTTTAATAATATTTAAGTTAAGTTTTTAAAATTGGAATCATCACAGATAATGTTTCACTATCAATTTTAAAAACACCTGCTAAAAATTTGCATCTTATGACTTTTTCAGAAATGCAACATTCCGTTAGCGGTCTTAAAATTTCTTAACCTGTTGTTGTTACCTTTATCTCTAAAATAAGACATTATTTATTTTTTTAACATATGTAGTTACCGAGATATAGAGGATCTCCCATACAACGCTTTTTGTGGCGTTTCGGCGTGTGAATCAAATTCCTTCCTGAGACCCCAATGGGTGGAACGTAGTCCCACGTTAAAAATAGCCGAGACTAAAATGAATTAGGAATTGATTTATAATTTTTTTTGAAAAAATTCTTTAATAACCCGGTACTTTAACCACGATATTTATAAAGAACATTCAATCAGAAATTATATTTTTAGATACAATGAGAAAATCAGACAATTGCAGGATTCTGAGAAGAAAACCTTTTGAAGTGTTTGATGAAAAGAAAATCATAAAATGTTCACCTAAAGGTTTATTTTAAGACATCCAAAAATCTTAATTGCGAGACGAGTGCTTTAGTGTGTTTAACCACTTTAGGGACGAATTTGTCAAATCAATTATTCGATGCAATTATGTAGTTTATAATATAATTTTTATTTTATATCAGCAATAATTAGTGAGAAGGAAGAAATTAAATTTGTTCTTCTGAATTTTTAACAGCAGATTTTAATATTCTTTTTCACTCAGAATCATTTTATTTGTTAAAGTAAACCTAAACGTACAATCCGTATCCTTTGAGTAGTTAAACATTACCTTATTTATTTATTTATTTAAAGAAAAGCGCACTACAGAGAAAACTCCATTTATAGAGTAATATAAGCACACAACAAACACACAAAGAACAAAAGCCACAAAGAGTAAACACCAAAACATGCACTAGAAAACAAAAAGTTCAAAACAGAGAATACACAAAATCATAAAACTTTTCCAAACGTATAAATAATTAAAAACGAAAACACATAATCACAAAAGCACTAAAACACATTACGATACTAAAAGCCTTTTTAAAAAATTAAAAGACCATTTCCAAAAGGCAAGGGCTAAAAAGTCAAAACACATAAGCACCGAGTCCTCTAAAAAACACGCCAGGAGTTTAAAAGTTTAAATATAAATACGTAAATACGCACTTGAGATAAAAATAAATTGCAACACTTAAGATAAAAATAAATTCAAACACGGCGCCAGAAACATAGTACAAAAATTAAAACCTATAAAAGACATTAAAAAATGGTCGCTTACATAAGAACACGGAAAATCAAAACGCATAAAAATCTAAAATGTTGTAAAAAGGCAAAATAAGACACATTATGTATTTAAAAGCTGCAAACATATCGATTTAAAAGCAACAAGAGACATATTAAAAAAGTCAAGTTCATCAGAGAACTTGTTAAAAATTTTATAAAACCTGTTTTTAGGAACAAGAACCTGTTAATATAATTAAATTTTGAATATAAATTTGGAAAGGAACTTTGGTTTCTTAAAAATGATTATCTTGAATATGCATTGGTTATTGAGTCAAAGCAATCAGCAAATAAAATCTTTATTTCATAAATAATTTAATCTGAAATTATTGAATTAAATTATAATTTCAAACACAACAAATGTATACAATGGACAAATTTTAATTCCTTTTCTGAGGTATAGCAGCTTTTTAATTTATCAGCAGGGCAATAATCACCTCTGAATTATGTTTTGAACGTATGGACGCGGGAAAAATATTTATTAGTTATTTTCAGAATCTAATCCAGACAAGGCTTCATTACGCGGCAGAAAAGATGTCGCAATAACCAAGAAAATGCAAAATTAAAATTCGATATGATAATAAGTTTATAATAAGTGTTTGTCTTTATAAACTCGGATTTTGGAAATAAATTTATCAAGAACTCATTAGTCGGCAGTGACTCATTATTGTAGTTTCTCTCGTCAACTCTATTTTTGTAAATATTTTATGTGGCATGCTCGGAAGCAGCCTACAGCAAACTAAAATACTGTGTGTCGAAATGAAAAGTTGATAGGAGCTACATATGATACAGATTTCCCACCAACCTATAACTTTTTAATACAAATTATTTAATCTATACATTTATAAATATATAGATTAAATAATAAGAGTTATAATTCTTTAATCCCGATGTAACTTTTTTCTTCTAGCTCCTTTAAAACCGGGACTTTTTGGAAGGAAGCGACATGAATTGGACTCTACTCAACCTGGGTGGTCATTTACCCCACCATTCCATCCTCTGCTATAACCTTCCCTTAAGGCGCACGGAAATGGGCTGTGATTGGCAAGGATAATTGGACCCCCCACCGCGCTTATCTCCTAAGCGATCTCAGAACCTCCCCTCCCCTCAAAAGAAGTCAACCGCCTCAGACCGGCCCTCGTCGCTGTTAAGGGGAAATTTTTAGACCGCCTCGCTCGGTGCGAGAGGGTTAAAATAATTGGCAAAATCATAGTAGCAGTCCCCCAGCCCCAACCTATCAATAAAAATAGACTTATGACATGAATTAAAGCTTGAAAACTAGAAAATAATAAATATAAAAAAAACTTTTTCAAAAACGCTTTTACAAATGCATTAAAAAAGAAAATAATAATTTTTTCTCAAAAATCTGGAGGTCGAAACAAAAGTAGTAAAAGCGTGAGGCTCTGAAAACAATAATAGGAGCAAGATATAAAACCACAATGATTATCATAAGAAACGAAATGTTATTGAACATTCATCATATAAAATATATTATAAATGTGATTACAATTCTAATTTACTTACAGCTTTTCCGATTTTTGTTTCGACCTCCAGATTTTTGAGAATTTTTTTTAATGCATTGGTAAAAGCGTTTTTTAAAAACTTTTTTATATTTATTGTTTATATCGAATTCCATAGACATTGGAAGTTGAAAATTTGAACAATTTTCGATTAATTTACCAAAAATAGAATGAGCTATTCACTATCAAGAATGGCGCTAGAGTTTGCCCGACGGGGGGATCGGTTTCACCGACGCGGAGCACGATCTCCCCGACGGGGGGAGGACGAGTGTAATGAAATTGGTCTCAAATTTTCGCCAGATTATTATTTATCAACTACAGTTGAATACCCCGTAAAAAAGTTTCCCCAACGGGAGGGCACAGCATCCCCGACAGGGGGCCCTGGCCCCCCTGTCCCCCTCTGGCGCCATCCCTGTTCACTATTATATATACATCAATCTTAAATTTATCCATTATAGCATTTTAGAAAGAAAATGATTAAATAAAACACGCTTGGTATTTTTACATAGGAATATAAAAAGTATCAACAAATACGGTAAAAAAAAACATTAAAATAATTATCTACAATTCCTTGTCTTCAAAATGATAATAAGCAACAAGTAACAAAAAAAAATTAATTTTCAGTGTTTAAAATGGGAAAATATAAAATCGCTGTAGGATTGTAATATTACATAATTTCGAAGAAAATCATTTATGAAATTGAGCAATAAAAACTAGTTTAGATTAGGAGGACTAGTTAGATTTTAGGAGTACTGTTTCCCCAGTTAGAGAGATACTAAATCAATGGCAAATGGATATTATTGATGTTTATTTAAGATTAACATGACAAAAATAAAAAGTGAAAGTTATTGAGTGATAAAAATATTTCTTTTAAATATCTGAAGATCAAGGAAATACGACAGATATTTTTAAAACCCATAGGAATATTTGGCGCTATTTTCCATGTTTTTGACATTTTTAGTTTTATATTAATTTTTTACATTTTATACAAAATTAAACATCTCCAAAAGAATTATTTAATTTGTTAACAGGAATATTTGTCTCTGAACTAATAATTTAAACCCACTTATAATCTCATTTCGTTTCTCAAACCCACTCTTATTCTTTTTAGAAAATAAGAACTTTTAAAATTACTTATCGGCTTCTAGTCGTTATCGTAACATAATTCAGAATTAACCCCGGTAATGTTTTTTGAACCGATATTTTGATTATCCTAAAAGAGATATTTTAATTTCGCTTAACGATTTTAATGTATTCTAATTATTAAACTCTGATATGTAACGAATAATTCCCATAAATCCTCTTAATTCCCTGGAAAAAAACCCGAAGAAGAATACAGATAAGATCAGTAGTTAAAAGATAAAAAATTTAAAATAATATCACATTGAGAAGAGAAAATTGCTAATGGGAAAGCGATTTAATTTAATCTTTAACCCTTAAAAGCCCAATTTTTAAAAATTTATATTGAAATGTTTTTCAGCTTTCATTTCTTGAATGAAACATGAGAAAAATACTTTTAAAAATATCCTATTTTGTTTTAGGCTGAAAAACAGTTTGTGATCACTGAAAGCATTTGGCTTTAATTTAAAATAAAATATCTTTGACGAAATTCTATAATATCAAGCACAGAAGAATTTCGTTGAATAATAATACGGATAAGGAATTTCCTTCAATATTGTAGAATAAAATATAGTATTCTTAAGTGTACAAACAAAGCTAAAATTATGCAGCCTTAAGTGAAAAACGTCAATTTATTTCTATTTTTTTTATCAACACTCAAGCTGCCAAACGTGTTACGTGTGTGTAGACAATATTTAGAGGGTAGAATCAAGCATAAAACATGCTACTGGTGTGTTTCGGACGTGAGTTCCGAATCTTTTTTAACTTTTTTCAGAGAGCAAAGTCTCCGTTCAATATGTTAAAAAACACAGATATTATGGATAAAACCCTAGGTTACATCAAGAAATATAAATTTCATAACTCAAGCATTTTAGTGGTAATTTCAATACAAAAATAAACATATCCGAGTAAATTTTAGTGAATTTTATTTATTTTTTTTACAAAAAAGACATATTTCCTAGCTATTAATGTAAATAATTTCATCTTTTAATCTAATTTCGATTCTTAAAATCTTTCTTATTCTTTTTACAAAATTATAATTTTTAAAATTCTCCATCGGCTTCCAGTATTTTTCTCAACACAAAATGAGGCTTTCACAGATGACCACAGTAATGATTGCAGATACTATTTCGATTCTCTTTTATACAGATATTTCTATTTCCCGTTCAGATTTTCGTACATTCTAGTTGCTACGCCCTGATTTGTCATGAATAATTTTCAGAAATCCTCTTAATCCCCTGGAAAAGATCTCTACAGCCTTTAAATTAAAAAGCAGTATTTAACGTTAAAAGTAATAAAACAATATGTTTATTTCAAAACTAAAAGAGAAATTTATGATTAGAAAGCAATTTCGTTTATTTTAAAATTATTAATTTTTCTTGTAGAGACGGAGTGAAAAATCTTAGAGGAATTCTGAGCTTTCTTTCGTATTTAGAAAATACTCGAATAAAAATAAGAGAAAGTCATGCAAATCCACAGTTATGGATCACGATGAAGCAGTATTTACAATTTAATTTGCAGTGACTACTACTGCTCTGTGAACAGTAGGCGTCGCGCACGAATATATATAGACCAAAGGAACATCACCCCGCCCTGCCTAAGCATCCGGGTAAACAACTGAAAGACCGACCGCCGCAACAGATAGTCAGGCATTGTGGTTCCTGCATAATAACCCCCATTACGAGCGGTTCATGCAACAACCCCCCCGTTTCACCGGGGTACGGCTTGTCATCAGAAGTGGGCCCGAAGAGCCACACCACCAGTATTGTGTAATCGGGTTGACGAGAGCCTGCTTACTTGTACGGCAGCTCCTCATCCGTGAACTCGCGGTGCCCCCCCCCCGATGGGGGAAAATACAGGATGTTGCCGAATTCGACTGAAAAATTCAGAGGGGTAATAGTAGGCATCAAGAGGATGAAAAATTACCATAGGACATAGGGTCGCAAACGGCGTTTAGTCGGTGAAACTCGCTAAAATACAGGGTGTCCGAGAATTGTTGGAAACTGTTCAAAAATTAATAAAGAAAATAATAATGTTTCAACTTTGAATTTTTTGAAAATGAAAGCGCATTTTTAAAACCTTTTTTCAGATAGGTAACACGCCGTTTTGGTGGTCCAGGGGGTCGTAGACTACTGAAAATCAAAAATTAGTTTACAGCCATTATCTGCAAACATATTAACACTGGAAGAAAAATAAAAGCATGAAATTGTAGGGAATTTTACGCTCTTTAAATTTGGTAATTCACATGTAGTGTGAAAACTGAAGAGACTTCGAGATATTCAAGAAAAACTAAAAAGGGCACCAGAAAACACAGATTGGCCTGATATTTCATTTGAGTATACGTGAAGCAATGGGAATTTGTTTTGCGAAAGGAAAAAAATAGTACGTTGACCTATAGATGGCGCTGTACTCGTGATAAGATGCTAAAAAATAATTGCTTAAAAAGATACGCTAATTTTAAGATGCTAGTCGCACTCTTGGTTCAAAGACCATCCACCACAACAAGTTGGTGACACAACGGATAGGAAAAAATCTGTTTTTTTAATTGTCCTAGTCAAAACCGTAGAAAGCCAAAACTGGTAGCCACCCATCGAAAAGGAAGACGGCTGAATTTAAGCAAGAATGTCAATATTTTGTCACCGTTTTCTCTACTAGCTGAAAGTGAAAACAGCATATTCCATAACAGATCAGGTATTGCTTGAATCCAGGATTCAGGTCACAGAGGCTGAGTCATAAAATTTTTTATCATAGTGACGAATGTCAAATCTCATGGCTTATATAAGCCAAAACACTTTAACTTTACAGTCTTTCTTCTCCTGACAATAAAAATAATAAAGAACACTACAATATTTTCGATAATTTAATAAAAAATACATTGAAATAACTAGCCAAAAAAATGTTTTCGACCGCGCCAACACTACAAGTGCAAGTGGAATGACTAGAAAAGTGGAAAATTTTCGAGCCTGTCAAGTCTGAAAGCAATGTTGTCACGATTTTATTACTATTTTTTTTAATGAAAATTAAGATCAAACAGTTGTAGCGATTTTAAATTAAATCAAGATTTTTGGTTTAGCTCTGGGGGAGGGGGCTGCAGCCCGATAGCCCCTCCCCTGGATTCGCCACTGGATCAGAGTGTTTCAGTGGTGATATTGTGAATGCGTTGCTTAATGCGGTTTTTCAACTCAGCTAAGTTCGCAATCGTACCCCCGTACACATCTAGTCTTTATTGGGAAATAAGAAAGTGATTAGCTGGATGGCCTTTTTTCTGGATTAATTATTTTTGAGACTTTTTCTCCATCAAATTGCAGTTTGCGTATCGTCGGGTTTTTCTCATAGGGAATGAGACTGTAAGAGGGCACCTAGTTGCATAATGGAAAGGTTACCTTGTAACTGTGAATCGTGGTCAAATGATTCGATTCGTGAGACGGAATCTCCTTCATCAAACTTCAACGCTGCACCACTCCAGCGGGAGGACGCTTGACCTCGACATTATACAAGGTCACGACACCAGACAAGCATACACGTAACTTCTTCTGGCGGAATCGGGATTCGAACTTGGAACACTCCGAAACCCACGCCTTACTACCAGGCCTTTGTGGTTCATTTGGAAATGGAAGAAAACTAAAGAATTTATTCATAATAAGAAAAACCAAAGAACATCCGAATATCTACTCCGAACACATCGCTTGATTATAGTAATGTTTATGGCTTGATTATGGTAATGTTTATGGCTTGATTATGGTAATGTTTATGGCTTGATTATGGTAATGTTTATGGCTTGATTATGGTAATGTTTATGGCTTGATTATGGTAATGTTTATGGCTTGATTATGGTAATGTTTATGGCTTGATTATGGTAATGTTTATGGCTTGATTATGGTAATGTTTATGGCTTGATTATGGTAATGTTTATGGCTTGATTATGGTAATGTTTATGGCTTGATTATGGTAATGTTTATGGCTTGATTAT
>BGPR01040443.1:0-11092 GCA_013235015.1 Araneus ventricosus | reverse complement strand
CACTTGCAGACAAATTAACAGAATGGCGCACCATTCCCCTGTGCCTGAACCCATTACAGTTGCTGAAGCAGTTGGTTGGACATGCTAAGACAGATGGGACAAGCTTCCTTTGTTAAATTTCGTCCAAAACTAGATGGTAATATGCATTTTGCTGTAAAGGCCGCATAAGAAATTTTATTTGCATAAACATTCCTGATTTATGTTTATTGACTCAGGGAGGTCTAAATCATGAAGATTCATTAAAATATCGTTAAATTCGTTAAAATATCATTAAATTTCTCTTTGTATAATTTCTATACTAGAGTGTATTAATGGCTTTCATACGCTGTACTTTGTTTCTTTACTTCAATCTTTTTGGAAAATTTATCTAAACACTTTGCTAGAATTATCTTTGACTATTCCGCTTCTTAATTTATAATATTATAATTCATTTTAATTAAATATTTGAAAGGATATTGCTCAGACTTGTATGAGTCATTCAATAATGTAATAATTTCTATTAGATAAATAGGTGAATACCATGCATGTGAAGCGCAGTGCAAACCGTTATTGATGGTAGACATACAAATACACTTCCAGTATATTATAATTACATCTGTTCTATGAGAGTGTATTGTAAAGGTACTCTATAAATTGAATAATCCATATATTACCTATAATCATTCTAATATTGCCTGTATTAAGCGCATGCATACACTGGATATATTGAACTCAAGTATTTACAGCTTATAAATAAATCTTTTGATCAAATTTCCATCAAGCCATTTACTAAAAATAAAAACATACTTTACTCATGAATAATCACTGGAACGACATCTGGATGTAATATTCAGCTATAATTGAATGGATAAATTAAACAAAGTAGACTAGCATAGAGATACATTTTATTCATATTATTTTAAAAAGAGTTAATAAATAGAAAATGTCAGTAGAATTGTATGTTGTTGTTTCTTCTTTGACATTTGTATTAAATGTCACAAACAGAAGTCATGAATGCAAACAGTCAAACTATTTTTAAAAATATTATCGAAAGCCTTCTAATGATTTTCAAAGCATTTTTGTTTCCTATTCAATACGAAAAATTAATTTTTTAAAAAGTGATATATCCTATCTAAATAAAATAATATAAATTCTTATAGGTTTCAGAGTAGTTCAAGTCTTAATGATTAAATTAATTATACAACTCACAATGTTACTTAATAATTGCGTGATGTTTATTCAGTAGGAGAAACCGCTATTACTAAATATGGACGTTATATATAAAGGACATTATTTAACTTATTTCATTGGCTTCTAAAGAGAAAAACGCCCTTTTGAATATCATTGGATATTCAAAAGGGCGGCATTCATTCACCCTCCTGATGAGCAATATTCCATGATATTCCTTCTACAATTTCTTCCTTTTTGTTGTTGCATTTTTTTATTTTTGTGTGTTTATTGTTATGTATATTGTCTTCTAAGACAAAAAAAACGCTTCAAAAAAGAACCCGTTAACATCTTTGGCACGAAGAAAACATCTGAACTTAGCAACAGCACAATTAAAAGATAATCTAATTCTGTAAATTTATAAGCTTTGGAATGACGGACATTACATTTTCCGTGTTACTGAAAATTTAATACACCGCAATAGGTAGTTATTGTGTTCACAGCTTCAGACAAAACATTTATCTGTAATTCCTTCTAAATAAAATGTGCTTAAATGCATTATTGAAATGGGTTATATTGATGAGATACACCGTAACGCTCATTCACTACCTCCACGTCACGTCTCAATGAAGGACGTTAATAGAATACCTTATCATTTCATTATCTGAATTCCGTGAGTAGACGCTGAGTTTATTTCCTCTATTTCATGAATAACCAACTATCATCTGTAGTACCAGATGTAAGACTCGAAGAATGTGGAATTATTTAGCTTGCCACTATTATTCTGGGTAGCTAACATCTTTTCTATAATCAGATATGGTGCCGGAAATACTTTATCTTGGAACTGCGTGATCGCTATAAGAGAGGAAAGCGTAGTAACTCAGGTAGTAGATTTGGGGGAAAAGACAAATTTGGCTTAGTAGAAATTTTGGAAAGCTCATTTTTTTCCCTGAAAAGTTAATTATGATTCGCCATTTCCTGAAGAATGCCTTAATTTAGTTTCACATTTCAATTTACAACTATATTGTGAGGACATGAGCTGTAGTTGACAAATACATTGTAACTTTCCCTGCTAAATTTTATAATTTGTTTTTATTTTTTTTCTAACGAGGTTAGAAGGGACCTTATTATTTTTGTCAACGATATTTTCTATTAAAAATTTAATAGAAATTTATATGAAATGTATAAAGCATAACTGCTTAAGTAAATCTTATCGGCAGAATTATGGTGAAAAATATCTGAAGTAATATATATATATATATATATATATATATAGAGAGGAAACAAATCGAAAAATAGATAATAATAATAATGAATAATGAATAATTTATTTTATTGTTTTTCTATTATAGTTTGCCTTTTATATATATATATATATATATATATATATATATACAAGATTAATCCAACACAAGGACTCCCTCATTTAAAATTAATAACTCGGCAGCGAATCGATAGAAAGAACGAAACCAGTATTATGCTTAGTCTGAAAGCCGTAAAATCTGATACAAAAGTTTCAAAGGTGGTTATAAATGTTGCCGAGAGGTGGCGCTGGCGTTGTAATCACGGTTCAGATTTCGAGAAGAGAAGCTATAAAACTGTCATTTTACAGTAATCGTTGCAATCATCACAAATCACGATTCAAATTAGGCATTTTTTCGTGCTTGCCAGGGAGCGGTTTATCGTTCCTATCGGATTCTGAATGGCTATTACAACCTGCAGCACTACTATCAGCAACATTATAACTAACTGAGCTTTAATATCAGGCACGGCCTCAGGCTAAACATATCACCATTTCGTTCTCTATCGTCTCCATTATGAATATTCAGTACAAATGAGGAATCACTAATTGAACACCTATACTATAGTAAATAAAAACATCAAATATTAGTTCAGTAAACAATATAAAAATAAAAAACATTAAAAAAGAAAAACTAGAAAAAAATAAATATAAGTAAAAAATAACGATAACAATACACCTTTTTGCGCGCCCAACGCAGCAGCATCCAGTGATTGCATCAACTAAATTTTGCTACAATAAACCAACCAATCAACTCATATTTATTCTTTTTAGTTTTTCTTTTTAATGTTTTTTTTTATTTTTCTGTTGTTTGTATTTGTATATTATTAGAACTTGCTGCATTTGCGCCGTTCTGTATAATACAAAGAGTTTTAATTAATTTTTAATTAATTCTTAATTTTAATATCTTTTGTTAAATTTTATTTTTTGTAACTATTAGTTCAGTAACGTACACAATAGTGCACTGATTTTCACTATACCTAATTATTAGAATTTAATTAAACTATCCTATCTATAAACATTCTTTTAAAATACAGAAGAACACATGACATAAAACTATTAGAACAGATAATTAACCTATAACAAACTTTCACTCATTCACTACCCACTCCAAACCAGCCTGACAAAATTGGCTTAAGGCTTTACATGGCCCGGAGGGGGAAGTTTCTTTATATTATGTTCAAAGTAAATTACATACTACACCGAAACACTGATGGACAAATATACATCGAAATAAATTCAAAAATTTAATATGAAAAGCAAAGTCAATGTTCCCACAACTCAATCAGCCGAAAACGGCAGATAGAAGATACACAAAATGCCAGAGAACAGAAATAGCAGTAGATAAAAAAACAACCAAACAATAGTTTTAAAAAAATGCAATTTAAATCCAAGCACATATAACACATACACACAACATACCATAAAAGCACAAGGTGTAGGAATTTAAAATAGGCAAAAGTGATTAAAATGTCATGGTAAAAAAAACTAAATAGAAAAAGTCTACAAGAATTAAAATTTAAAGCTAAAAGTTTAAAAGAGTTTGCACTGAACATAGATAGCTTCGCCAATCTTAAAACAAGAAATCAGCTTGTCACGATTAATTTTACAAGATAAAATGTTTTCGAGCCACAGTGGCTTAGCATTCTTTGTGGGTCTCCCAAGGTGAAACTCATTTGTATAGTGACATACAAATACATAATGATCGAGGTCACCAATGGCCCCGCATTCACAATAAGGGGAAGATAGTATTTTAAATCTGCTGACATAGCACGGGAAAGGTCAATGTCCCGTAAGAAAGTATAAGATATCTTTATTAAAAATTAACATTTTTTCATCCACACGAAGCACGTAAGCCCTGACCCGGGTCCCTGATGCTGATTGGTATTGGGTGTAACAATGATTCCAACTCTCCAATAATATTCTTTTTAACTGTAATTTCAGATGTGAGTATGGAAGTGGGGGATTCATTAATTCTCCATTAGTGGTTGCCAGCTTGGCGAATTGATCGGCGAGCTCATTTCCTTATATCCCAGCGTGAGCTTTCACCCAGGCCAGTACAACCAGCCTCTTCGCCAAGCGAAATTTGTTTTTAATTGAATTAACAAAATTTGATTTTGACCTATGGCTGTTGAGGACACCGATGGAGGATTTGCTATCGGGGAAGATATTATTTTTAGTACTATTCTCAACTGCCCAGTCAGCGGCCACTCCAAGAGCGGTCAACTCTGTTTGGAAAACAATATTATTTGGTTCTAGTTTATGACAAATTGTTTTCTGCTGAATTTCTTTGTTGAGGATGCACACGGAGAATCCAACACCGCCAGCGATCTTGGACCCACCAGTGTACACCTCAAAAATATTATCGTCAAGTCTCTCCGGTAGATTTAAAACTCTGACATCCAAGGGGATATCGGAAAGCAACAAATAGTGATCCAATTTATCCAATTCAATTGTTCCAGAGAGTGATTTTTAGCGACAGGACTTGAGGTATTCATAATTGACCTTAAGACGTAAGGGAGGGATACTGGAAAGGACATTAAGCGCCTTTGTGGCAGTTGTTCTATACGGTCTCAGAAGTTTTAAGAGAAAAACTCTTTGAATGGTGTGAAGACGATTAATTTGTTCGACAGTAAGGGCCCCACCCCAAACGCTAGCGCCATAGAGTAACGCCGTTTCAATAACACTAAAATACCAAAATTTTACTAAATGTCAGTCTATATTTCATTTTGCCTTCATGAACCTATTAAAATTGTTTGTCAGTTTGTAAATCTTTTTATGAAGAGACAATATATGATTCGACCAAGTCAATCTGCAATCCAGCAGAATTCCCAGGTATTTCAGAGTTCCCAATCTTAACACTTTGCCCATTGATTTAAAAATGGGATTTCTATTAAAAATACTCTGTCCACGTCTCTGTCTGTAATGCACATTAGATCTGAAAGCGAAACCCTGACACTTGTCGACCGACAGGTCAAGTTTTAATTCTCTCAATTTATTGACAATAGCGTCCAGCGCCTCATTCGTATTATTCTCCAAGTCTTCCCTGACTCTGCCGGCCGAAACAAGCTCCAGGTCATCACCAAATGCCTGTGAAAACAAGGTGTCACTATTCAGACTCAAAAGTTGATTCATATATAGGTTCCACAAATTGGGTGATAAAACGGAACCTTGTGGACAGCCTTTCGAACAAATTCGTTTGATTTCCATAACATCATCCTTAAAAAGAACACACCTGTCCAGCAGGCAGTAATAAATAAAATTTTTGTAAAGAGTTCTGATATCATAAAATTCGAAGATGTTAAAAGGATCGACCAGTCCATGTTATCAAAAACTGCTTTTACATCCAGGGAGATCAATGCGCAGTGAAAATAGAATTATCCATAAATAAAAATTACTATTTTTGTGATGATGCAATCAATACCTTTATCATCGTGGCGCCATCTACATTTGAAAAAAATCTTATTGCAAAATCTATATTTATACTAGGAAAATAGCATGACTCACTCACTTATCACGAAATATCCCAAACTAAGAGGCCTAGAAACTTGAAATTTGACAGACGGTTGCTTCTTGGGTTGTAGGTGCTCGCGAAGAAAGGAATTTTTGAAATTTTTTATTAGAGTTTAAATTAATTAAAAAATAACTTTTTTTTAACGTTTTTCCGGAATAACTTCGGAGTTTATTATCGCAGCAAAACCATTTTTACATCAACTTGAAGATAAAAAAAATAGCTTTTCAATAACACCGATCTTATTTCCATGCGACATTTTAATCAATTTTAATTAATTTTTCAAAATATTTTCAAACATGAATTGTAACAATGTTTCCATTGTGTAAACAAAATCCAAACCAATCTCATTATTTCAGCAAATCTTTTATTCACGCGCTTTTGCAATTGTTACGTTTGTGATAGTATAAATTGTTTCCTTGGAAAATTAACTCCAAAGCAGAGTTTTCAATTTAGTAGTCATTGCATTTGTAAAATATTTTATCGCACATGCTTCAAAGTAATATTTTTTTAAAAACATGCCAACAGATTTTTGATTTCAGATTTGTTAGTTTTTGTGTGTGTGAGGTAGACTGAAATGATCTTCATCCTTTCGTCAAGCATTTAAGCTCATGCTTTCCAGCCATTTTAAAATTATGAGGCATGAAAACGCTGTTAAATATTTCTATATTGCATTATACGTAAGAATTTATTCAAATTTTAGTTAGTACTGCCGCCAAACTTGAATTTTCTCAAGTGATAACTCATCAAATTTGGTATTAGATTTTGTGCAGTTCAGAACTAATAGTAGGAAGCCAGCTTAACGTTAGAGAAAGAGTCGTGAAGTTGGTGATAGGACATTATCTCGTCTATATATATAAAAGGCAAATACCATGACTCACTGACTCATCACGAAATCTCCCAAGCCATGAGGTCAAGAAATTTGAAATTTGGCAGGTGGTTGCTTTTTGAGTAGTAGGTGCTCACTAACAAAGGATTTTTCGAAATTTGTATACGAATTTTAATTAATTAACAACTACCTTAAAGTTTAGCGTTTTTCCGCAATTACTTGGAAGCATATTGTCGCACAAAAATCATTTTAACATCATCTTAAAGTTTAAAAAATTAGCTTTTACTACTTTTATTTCCATGCAGCGTTCTGTTTAATTATAATTAATTTTTAAAAATGTTTTCAAACACAATTTCCAGCGGCGAAACGGGACGGAGCAACGGCGTAGCTTACGGCCCTGAAGGCCACGGTTCTACACTCATGTCCATAAATTAAGGATAATGAAGTTCAGGCAAAGAAAGAGACAGAAGCAAAACAAATTTGACTTATTTGTAAAGTCTATTTATTAAACAAAAGGTAAAGAGCAAAACAGATGCTATATGTTTGACACAATTAATAAAAATTGCGATTTTTACTCCCTGGGGCAAATTTCAAAAAAGAACCTATTTACAAAAAACAGTATAACATGGTTAATATGATGGTTAATACGGAGTATGTCTCCCGGACGATGCAATACAGGCCTTACAACGCCTAGGCATGCTGAGTATCAAATTATCAATCTGATCTTGGGGAATATTACACCACTCATCAAGCAATGCCCTCCGAAGTTCCGGTAAACAGGTGGGAGGGGGTTGACGGGCTGCAATTCGTCGGCCAAGCATATCCCACACATACTCTATTGGATTCAAGTCCGGTGAGTATGCTGGCCAATCCATACGGGTGATATCCTCCGATTGAAGGCATTCGTCTACAATGTTTGCACGGTGAGGACGGGCGTTGTCATCCATAAACAAAAATTCAGCACCCACGGCGCCCCGAAACAAACGTACATGTTGTTCCAGAATGACATCCCGATAGATGTGGCCTGTCATCGTTACACTCTGAACGTGCAGGTCAGTTCTGGAACCAAGAATAATTCCTGCCCAAACGAGCCATCCTGCACTACCGTAACGGTGTCGTTCAATGGTGTTCTCTTGGTGGTAACGGGTACCTGGCGATCTCCATATGAAAGTCCGGCGCGAATCAGACTGCAAACTAAACCTGGACTCGTCGGGAAACATCACACAAGACCACTGTTGCGGTGTCCACAATGCATGCTCTCTACTCCAGGCTAATCGCAGGCGACAGTGAGTTGTGGTAAGTGGAACACATCTGACAGGCCTACGAGCTTATAGACCAATGTGCCTTAAGCGTCTGTACACGGTCTGCCTTGAAACTGTCGTACCGGTAGCTGAAGAGAGCTGACGAGACACGTCTGATGCTGTGCTCCGTCTGTTTCTTTTGGCAGTAACTGCCAAATACCTGTCCTCATTCGGCGTTGTAACTCGGGGGCGACCTGTGCTGTAACATCTACTCACAGTACCATCATCTTGGAATCGTTGCCAAAGCCTGGAGATGACACTCTGGGCGATTCCAAGTTCCTCGGATACTTCCAGCTGGGTACGTCCACATTCCAGTCGTCCGATAATTGTACCACGTAAGAAATCATCCAAATGCTTCCTTTGTGCCATAACTATGCGGTTATTGCACTGAAAGGCTTTTAAAGCGCTTGTGAACAATTTTACTTCTTTGCCACCATTCCTTATATACCCCTCTCTTACACTCTCGTCATTGTGACGTACTATCCACGCCATCTGGTGGTTTCCAGTAATTTGCATATTCTTCTTCAAGATGTGTGTGATAATTCTATAGGTGAAATTTTTATTTTAGAGTTCAATTTCTGTGTGATTCTGAATTATCCTTAATTTATGGACATGAGTGTATTTACAGCACTGGAGGGGGAAGCGACAGTTGGTGACTAGTGACGATCAAGGGAGAAATGCTGCCCAATTTTAGTTCACACCACTGGCGGTGAGACGTGGGGGCGAGGAGGGTCAGTCACCTCCACCTATTTAAGAAAGATTAAATCTTTATTTCATTTTAGATGCCTGAAGCTAGGAATTACAGAAAAGCAGTAGTGTTCGGGAAAAATATTTATTTTTAAAATTAAATTTTTAAAATTTATTATGTGCCCCCTATACTCTCACGACTTTTATTTGTGTATAAACTTTTTGCCGCCTCACTTTTTCCATAAAATCTGGCACATACTGGTTCATACGGGGCGTCCGGCATGTTGGGCTTTCGCTACCGTATTCAGCGTTAATCATTCTAGCCATGAGTGATAGATGAATTGAGTGAGAAGTATTTTAAACGCAGTTTTTAAATTTCGTTAGCTGTGATGCATCATACAGAATTGTATCGCTGGCATTTTATATTTTATTATATTCCAAATACAAACAAATATTCACTTTTTGTTTATCCTTCCTGAGTTATCGCGGCTGAAACTGCGAAGGGAAATGCTATAATTAATATAAAATACAAAAATAAAAACTAATTTAAAAGGGCGAACACACTGGTCGCCAAAGGCGGCTAGTTCAATATAGAAGATCGTAAAAAGGACAATAGATCATAAAAAGGACAATTTAAATGGAAATACTTAATTGGAGAATAAATAAGAAATAGACAAATGTTGATTTGTTGATCTTAAATATTTCTATTAATATAAGCATACATGAATTTTCTAGAAAACCCATATCTCAAAGCATATTCAAAATATACATTAATTTGGGACTGCCGGCTAGTTAAGTCTGTGATAAGCATGTTGCTTCTATGAATATAATTTCTTATAATAGTTTTGCATATTTAACGACTAATGTTACTATTCCAAAATGGTAACCTACTTATATTGAACTGAAAAGTGTTTCATTTATAAAAAATCTGCGTACATAATTTATTACCTACCATTTTTATTTCAAGATCGAGAAAAACTGCAGAAGAAGAGTTGCCATTAGTACTTCTCAATAATTTCTGGTAGTCTGAATAAAAATAAGATTGCGTCATATAGTCTTTATCTTTTATAAAAATTATATATATATATGCGTTTGCGTCTGTTTCCTTTGTCCCTTCTCTAGTGGACTACTGGGTGAGTTGTGACACTTTTTTCTTCATTCTTGTTTTGCTTTGTTGGTTATGAGGTTGGGTTTCATATGTTTTATTTCAAATGGACCTGATAATTTCATTATTTTTATTATTTTTATTTTTATTATTTCTATTTCTACTTTTTCAATGGACTCTTATCTCTTAGCTCTGTTTCCTTATTTCAAATTATGGTTTTGTTCGGTGTTCCGGGGAAACAAAATATCTTTTTAGCATTATTGCTAGAGTTTGTGAATATAAAACACGGATTTCATTGATATATACGCCCGTTCGAGATTTCCCTCGCTGATGACGCGTCCCGGACGTTGGCGATCTGTTCCTTCTCTGTTGTTTTGGTTTTCATTTATGACATGGTTTTGTTTTCTTTTGTTAATATTTCTCACTTTTCGGTTATACTGCTGCATTAGCGCATTCACCGCATTTGTGAAGGTTTTTTCTCATACTTAAATCTTTTTTAGAATTTTTGTTAATCGTGTTGTGTCCATTTCCTAAGTTTACTTCATCTGAAATATTACTTCTTTAAGTGAAGTATTTATTTTGATTAAAAAACTAATTTCTTAATTGGTTTTTGCATTTGTTTGTATATATATATATATATAATTTTAAACTAAACAAAAAGTTTTATACATTAAGTCCCCTAAATCTTTATTATCGATTACTATATCATTGTTAGTCTTGTGTAAAAGAATAATGGTGTTGTAAGAAATGGTGCTTTTTTTTTAGATTGTGAAGATTTTATGTAAAAAAAGTGATTTGCATTTCGTACATTGCACAATTAATATATTTCACTTATTACGCCAATATTAACATTGTTGCATTATATACTGAACTTCTTTTTAGTTTTTCAAAAATTAAAGAAATACTATTTTAATAATTTTTATATTCACATGCTATATTTAGATGATATAGAAACGTAAGGTTTCCCCTCATTTTCAAGAAAATTAACGTATTTTACCTACATAATATCCTATGAAATTTAGCTTAATACTGATATTTTCTTCTATTGATTACATACATGCTTTTGAAGCTGCTAAAGCACAGCTTTTTACAACTAAAGAACAACAAGATTTTTTTATATAATTTAAACAATCGTACAGTGAACTTTTTATTTGTTTTGATTTTATCCTACAGTAAAATGAAACCGGTGGGAAAACAATATAAAACAAGTACA
>BGPR01040442.1:1576-13954 GCA_013235015.1 Araneus ventricosus | reverse complement strand
TAATTGGTCTGACATCTTTAGTCTCTTATTAACTACTCAGTGTTCATTTAAAATATAGTAATGATCTCTGCAAAATTGCGTTTTAAACACTTTCTTTTCCTTTTGTTCTAAGTAGCTGCGAAAAAAATGCCTGGGGCGCTAGTATTATAAATAAAAAAAAAAAAAGGGAGGGATGTACAGTTGATGAACACACTGATTTGAGGCCTGATTTCACAAAAGATTCACTGTGCGTGAAAACTTGGTGTTCAATAAATCTGTCGTTGTCGTTCATACATTTCCATGCTTATGTGATGTGGAAGTCTGGAAAGTATGATGTATGACTTGAGTGTCATCCTTATCACTTAATTGCAATTCAAATTCCAGGGTAAGCACCCAGTAGAAATCGATCAGTCACCCTTCCTTTTCACCTGAATGCATTTTGTTTTGAAGTTGAATCTTCCCAAACCATTTATATTATTACTTTTATCTTTTTCCCCTTGATATGTTACAAAAGAATTTTAGAATAAGTTTCATGTGTAAGAACTAAAACTGTTATTTTCACAGTTCTCATTTTAAGTTGCCAGGTGTTAATTCAGGTATAAATTCAGACTTCAAATAGTTCTTGTTTCATTTCTGAAATACTTGGTCATGGATAGAAGTAAGTTGGATTAATTAAAATTGGTTTGGACTGTTATAATTCAAAGAAAAGGGGGCTTTTGTTTGGTGAGGTAAAATCATTTTCTCCACGACAAAATGCTATCAAGTTTCACTGTTGAGGGAGAAAATGTTATATTTTTCGGGATTGTTCATTCTAACTCTAGGGTAGATGGCACCTTGGGCATGGTATTTATTTTCCTCCCACTCTTGCCTCATTTGTCGATTTCTGTCTTTAAAAACATATACATAAAAATGTTTTCATAGTGCACCTCTAGATTGGTGTACAGGGCAAAATACCTATCTACAACACTGCCCTACAGTAAGAAAATAAATTTTTAATTATGAAACATTTAATCCACCTACCTTAATTGTAAATTTTTTACTTGTTTTTCTGTTAAAAATATGTTTCATTATATTATTTAAAGAAACTGTTATATAACAAGCAATTTTAGAATTTTCAGCTGTTGTGCTTTTATAGATATTTTATATGAGTAAAACTTTCTCTGTTGTATGATTTGTGTTTATTGTACTTCAGTTCTTATCCTTTAAAATTTTTTCATAGATAAGTGTATTTTCTAGTTTTAAGTTAAATTTTAGGTATCAATTGAATATACTATTAATTTTTTTTCTCTTCCAGATCGAGACTTCCCTAGCTCTTTTGAGTCGATTGTAAAGAAAATTCAGCGATTGCTGTTTCATGTTCTGGCTCATATTTATCACATTCATTTTAAAGAGATTGTGCTTCTAAATATGCATGCTCACCTAAATGCGCTATTTGTACATTTCACTCTCTTCAATGAGCGATTTAACATTGTAGATGAGAAAGAGACAGAAATACTTAGAGATCTTGCAGTTGCTCTCAAACTTTATGGCGAAAGTGCAGATGCTACCTCGGATTCAGAGGACAAATGTAAATTAAATTCAACAACTACTACTTCTACTACAACTACTTCAACTTCTACTACTACTACCACTACTACTACAGATGAGGCTGCAACAGCTGTGATAGAGGATGACAATGCAGCAGATGCAATCAAAGACTGCAGCATCGTATCAAAAAATAATGAAAACTCCAAGAGGCCTCCAACATACTCACAGTCATCACAATCGATTGCCTCCTCCATCTCCTTGGCCTTACATTCCCGGTCCAGTTCTGGAAGCCACTCAAGCAGTGGTTCATGTGCTATGGACTCTGCTTTATATTCTAATGGCACACCGCCAGCACCTAATTTTGGTTCCTCACCCCTAAAGTTCCAGTAGAAACTTCTGTTATTTGTCACCCTGGCCATCCACAAAATTTTACATATGAGTAGTTAAGAGATTATCAGTTGGGGGCAAGTCTGCATGCCTGCAAATGTTTCTTTTTTGTGCTTATTAAGTATATTTTAGTTTCTTCACTATTCTGTTTATTTTTGTTGTTGATATTTTGCATTTTCTAAGTTACACGGAGATGATATAAGCTCTAAGATTTTTCTAGCTAAATACATTTATAGTGATTAATTAATCTATGCAAATTCTAAAAGGATATTCCTGTCTTATAAGACAAAATTGATTTCCAGAAATATAAATATGTTTCTTTTTGCTAGCATACAGACTGTCCTCTATTCAGAATTCGTTATCTACGTATTATTAATTAAATTATACTGCAACTAGTTTATATTACACACAGTATTGGTATTCTTTCTTAGCAAATCTCCTTGGCAATGTAGCTACTTAGAATGTAATTCTAGATAAAGATGAAAGATAGTTTTTTCTAGTTATGAAGTGAACTAACACTACCACTGAGGATAAATTATGTGAAATGCATATGTGAGACATTATAATTGGTAAAAGATCAAGTTCGTTGCATTTCAAAAGGAAAACTTTTTTTAAACTTGTAAAAAGGCACTTATTTTAAATATTAAATTACGTTTTGAAAAATATCGGAGGATCTACATAATTAGAAATCAAGAATAAAAGTAAATTATTCTTTTAACTCTTCTCATGTATTGCAACCTTTGTGTGAATGTAGTTTTCACATAATTTATGCTATTTAAAAATGTGGTCAGTTGTTATATAGGTTGAAATTATGTGTATAATATAACAAACTTTCTGAATGTTGACGTGATTCATTATTTTGGAAAGTAATCCAGGTAATGAGAGAACATGTGTGACAATCACAGCTTTGTAGATAGAAAAACAATATTTTTCATCAGAACTTTGAGCTAAGTGCAGTTATGATGAATAAAATTATTCTTTGATATACAAAATAATACATGCAGGAAATGTGCAAAATCTAATTCTGAAAATATCAATATTTATTTTGGTGAAAAACTTCTCCCTAACGTATGTGTATAATATTAAAGATTTCTGTTATTTCTCATTGCAGTACTATTGCTGTGACCGTTTTACTGTAGTTTTAAAGAATAAGTTCTAATTTTGTTCACATTAATTACCAAGTAAGCTTAAAGTATGAGTGCCTGAAATAGAGTTTCTTTTCAGATATCTCATTGAATTTTATCAAAGTAACAGAAATATATTTATTTTATAACTTTTGTTACAAACATCGTATTTAGATAATATTTCTATCTTAAATCTTTAATTATCAGATATCCCAAAGAATAAAATATACATTTGTTCAAATGTGCCTTCATACTATACAGTAATAATGTGCATGGTACATTAAGTAAAATTTATGCTTGTGTAACACAGCGGTTAAATCCCTCATTTGCGAATTTTTCTTCTTATTTGAATATCTTAAAATATTTTAATAAGTTCTCGATATTTATGTGATTCCCAAACAAGTGTTACGATTTTCTATGTTATTCTGCATGTAGCTGTGATCTTTATTTATCTCTTAGGATTTAGGTGTTTCTATATGAAGTGATATATATATAATAATAGTTAGCTGCAATTGTTTGTGTTTCTTTCTTTTTGGTTTATTTAAATTCTAACATTTTTCATGTTTTAATTTTCATTTAGTAACTATAGTAATTTAAAAGGAAATACCGATCATATATGGATGGCTAGGGTGGTTTGCACCTGTGGATATTTCCAATGTGGATACAACAGTTGTGATAGAATCCATTGCTAAAAAGTTAGCCTTTTGACAAAACAGCATGGACATTATATAGCATGTATGACTGTTTCATGAGTCTGTGATCATTGTGCATAGAACTGATATTTCTAGATATTCTTGTGTTTTTCTGTGCGTTGGGTGTACACTGGTGTTTTTCATTGAGTGAAAAAAACAAACAAAAACCTAAGAACATTTCTTTCTAGAATCGTATCTTAATTGCTGCATAAAAAATTGAAACTTTAATATTAAAGTATTTTAATTGTAGATAAATTATTTTTTGAGTGAGATGTGTATCTTAGTTTGCCTTTTTAAAACAGAATATATATATATATCTAAAAATCACTCCTTGATCAAATGAAAAAAGAAATAGCAATGGAATGAATCATATTTTTATTGAATGAATTTGCTTAGTTTAATGAATTTGTTTCAGCTTTTAAAAAACCTTAATGAAATTGAATGTGCCTATTTAATAGAACCATTCATGTGGCAATGTATTTATTATTTGAATATTCAGCATAAATAATTCTTTAATTGTTTTATTTCCTTTTTCTGTACATAGTATATATTTTATTCAAAGATAAGAGAAATTATTGTTAAGCCATACTGTTTTTCCCTGGAAGGGAATATAGGCTAAGATTGGTTAACATTGTTCTTTGTTATCTTTAATTACACAAAAAGAAATGAATTCTTTTAAATCGATTCAGTCAGTACTCAAAAGTGAGATTTTTCGCTATTAACAATGTTAGTTTATTATAATTTTAAGAACTTGGTTTTCTGTTTTACGTATACTGGAGCATTCAGAAGAAAATAATAATAATGAAATGTACATACATTATTGTTTTTAAAACAATGAATTCTGAATATTTTTTGTTATTTTAACATTATTTGTGATTGTTTAAATGTTTATAATAACGAGTTTTCTAATGTTGGATCAAAAAACATATTTAAAGAATGCAATATTTATTATTTAAAAATGAAAACTCACAGATTGCTTTGTTATTTGATCATAAAGATAAATTCTTAATACTGAATCCTTGCTAAGCAAGAAACTGTTCATTTGCATATGGTTAAACCATTTTTCATTTGTCAAGCATTTTTTCTTATTAAGTTTCAGGTAAATGTATGCTAATGATATTAAATTTTATTTATAAATGACATTTGGAGAGCTAGTCCATGTGTAAATTTAATACTGCAATGTATTTTATTAATTTTTTTAATGTGCAATTATTTTTTTGAAGCTTCCAGTATCAGGCAATTCATATTTTCTTTTAATCAGTAAGGTTTTTCACAAATAATGTATCATAATGTAATGTATTTTCCTCCATTTATTGATAAAACATAAGGTTGCTTTAGACAAGGATATAATTTTTTATGCATTTGATCTGATTTGATTCTTTCCTTTTGAAATGAAAATGCCCTTGTGGTTGTGATAAAAAAATGGACTGAACTGTGTATAACCAGCTATTTATGTAACATTAGACAAAAATGTAAAGAGTTATTGCCTTCCAAGTGGTAATGTTATAAAGCTTGCCTATATTATGTATTTCTAATAAGGGGAACATCTTTAAGCAATTTTTAGATTCTTGATGCTGAGGTGACTGCCTTTTAAAGTTGGGTTCTCTATCTCCAAAGAGTCCAATTGTTTGAGCTGTACTACTTCCAAGTCAATACCTCATTTTGTAGTATTCTATCTGTATTTTCTTTCATCTACTATTTGACCTGGTCTAATAATGTACACTTAACCAAAAATATAATTTGAGGTAGTGTCTATCTGTACAAAACTAAGATAAATTTCAAACTGAAAAAAAATATTGCTGGTTGTTAGAGATTGTGCACATAATCTTAGTTTGTTGAGGGACTTAAGTATGCTGCACAATCTGCACTTGTACAGTCCTGTAACTTTATGAAAGATACTAGTCAGAAGAGAAATAAAATTAGTATGTTAGAACTGTATTTTTCAATGTCTTGTCTCATTTCATAATTAAGATCATGTTCAATCATTTTTTGTTTAAATGCCACATATATATTTACATTATCCAATGTTCCCCATGGAAATTAATAAATAGAGATGGAAAGCATATTCAGGAAAAAAGAATTTACAGTGCTTATGTTTAGTTATTTCTTTTACACTAGAGAATCTATAGAGTATGAACAAATTTTAATAGATGTTCAATTTTTTAAAAAATTCAGAAAGATGAAACTTGGGCATTTGTCTATGAAGAAGTATGTATGAAATTTTCTAAGAAATAAGTTTTAGAATTTATCTAAAATAAATATATGTATATAGTATAAGAAACAAAATCAATGATGAGTATATTTAAATTTGCTATGAATGTTTTTGGTCCTCTTTAGGGGAGAGGGAAAAAAAGAATTTTGAGGACAGCAGTATGGATTTTCCAGGCATGGAAAAAGTAAGCCTAGTACTAGTTTGAATATTACAAAGTTATAAATAATTACACTGAAAGCAGAACTGCGTATTAAATTTCAGTTTTTTAAAAAAAGATTTCATTAAATCCGCATAATCACTTTTTAGCCAATGATGGAAGGAAAAATTTAAATAATGGATCATATCTGACAGTGAAGTCTTCCATAATATTGTAGTTCATGCTTACTTTACGCAATTATTTTCAAAAACTAAATTTTCTCATGCAAAATACATTGATACATGTTCAAGAGCACATTATAAACTTAATCAAGATTTAATTTAACGGTTTGTTTTAAAGATAGGCTACTGGGAATGAATCTCGTGATTATGAAGCACAATCGGTGATGCCCGATTTGCGTACTCCCCTTTCCAAACTTACGCATCAATGCATGCTTTGTACTATGGCAAACGGAACTTCACCATCTATGTTTGAGTCTCTTACTCAAAAACGACAGGCCAACACTTGATCTCTCAGTCTGAACATCAAGATTGCTGATAGCAACCACAACTCAACACATTTGCTTGAATTACAAACTTTTGAGGAAGTTCTGTAAGTAGTAAGGTTAAATTTGTTCTCATGAATGCTTTTTATTTGCCCTGCTTTCTAAAGCTTATTTGGGATTCAATCCATTAGTAGCGCTTTCGTATTTTGAATATAGTTGGCAGTATTGGACTGAAGTATGCTAATTCTGCCCATGGCTTAGGAGTTACTACATAGTTACTTGAAAAGGAGGAAGGCCCAGCAATCTGTGTCACAGTTTCTATCCGGGATATGAATTCAAATAAAATAAAATTCCCAATTTCTTCTCAAGTTCTCAGAACGATGTTACATCAAGATCATGTATCAGAATGTAATGTTTACTCATATTTTAGCGACACAGGGATTATTTCTAGTTTTTAATAAAATGTTAATTTAATTTAATTTGATTAAAACCTACTCCTACCCAAGAGGGTGTAAGGTCTGAGTTTAGTTTAGTTATATTAACGCCCTCTTTTGAAGTAATATGAGAGCTATTTTGGGACCAATGGCAAGATGTTTGGCCCTCTACGTATGATTTAATGTGCAGCAGGCCCTCATACACGGTGGATCTTCAGTGGAATCGGGTCTTGAACCTGGAACCCTCCGGCTCCGAAGCCGAGAACTTACCACTAGGCCACCGCGGCCCCATGTAACGCCTGAGACAGGCCGGTGGGTAATAAAATGTTTATCGAATTAAGCATAACGTGATAGTATAGTTAACTGATTCAAAGGATCCCTTATTTATTCTTAGTTTTTTTCTTATCGCCCTATTTGACATTCTTAGAAAGATCCAAATCAAAGTGTTTTAATTTAGTGAAGCTTTGAATAAATATTTGTAAATGTCTATAACCTGTAATACAGACTATATTTCATAAGATCCTTAAATGGCGGCGTGAGATTATTTTGAATATCGCTGGGAGTTGATTGCTGGCAGATACAGAAAAAACTTCTCTGAAAATACATCATGCACATAATAACAATCTGTCCTTAAATCAAAGATTTTTTTGGGTCACTAAGTATCATTGGCGATTTAATTGCCGTGCGAATAGTAAGATTACGACTAGTTGGGTAAAATACTAATTAAACTTTCCAATAGATCTTGTAATTATAAATTCGTATTATTCATATCTCCTAAATGATTTTTTTAAGACTGAATAAGCAATACAGACAGATAACACTTCTTCGCGATTTTAGCTTTCTATATTTTTTACTTGATATCTCAGCTGTTTCTATTTCTAAATAAGCTGCACTTGATTGACTTATATAACCGAGTCAGTCTTGAAAAATTTAATTTTTAATCGTCGTTATTTGCAAGTTATTTATCTCGCATTTCGGCTGTATTTCAAGAAACATACATGAATAATATAATTAAAGTTCACCTATTGAGGAGTGATGAAGCCGGTTCTAGGACTGAAAATGAAACAAAATTTCACTATTATCTTTATCTATCCTATGCATTAATACAAATGATACGCTCTGTGAAAACCGAAAAAAAAGAGGGGGGGAGTTAAAATTTGCGTCAAAAGCAGGCGCTGTGCCACTATCTGAAGTGATTTTTCAGTTTTTAATTACTGAAGCAAAATTGAATAGCTCATTTGAGGGTTTTTAAAAAAATTTAACCGAAAACGTTGCCGAAATTCAGTTCTGAACGTAAAGTCTTTTATGCAAAAAAGTGCACCACCTCACACTACTTTTTCTTGTTTTCATAGAATGCATCACTAGTGAAATTTTGTTTTGTTTGGAGCCATAAAACAGGCTCTACGGCCTTCTGAATGGACCAGTTTTCTGGTTTGTTTATTTTGGATTCGCATACCGTTTTCCGGTAACCCTCCGATTTAAGCAATCACCAAATCCATTTGGAAACTGTATCAAGCGCCAAGTTCGAATCAGTTCTTTCTTTAGTACACAAAGCGTTGAATTCCGTGTTCTTTGAGTTTGTGTAAACCTTTCTTTTTAAATCGGTTGAAAAAAGCTCTTAAAGCATATAAATTTTAAATGGAACTATTGGAATTAGCTAAATCTTTTGATTGAAAATTTAACTGTCAGTGACTATCTAAACCGTATGGTTAAAAATTTAACACCAAACAAACCTTGGAAGTCGCCAAAAAGAGCAATAAAGAATAATTATCGCAACCTTTCCACAAAATTAGGCTCTTATTTTAAGTAAACTTTGAGTGCTACAACAATAGGAACAATAATATTTTCGAAGTATTCTTAAGGTATAACAATAAAAACCTCCACTTTAAACATTAATTAACATCTTCGAACAGAGTGTTGAAATTTTGAAGGTTCCCATTGACTTATCATTATCGCCGGAAGTTGATGCGCCCGACGGAAAACCTACTTTACCGCAAATAAACAGAACAGAAAACTCGTCCATAGGCGAACTTTAATCATAACAACTGTGTACAGGGTTGTCCCAAAAAGTGGAACAAGCGTTTATTTTCTTGACATATACTTCCAATAACAAAGTTTCATTTAATAAGGTGGAAAATTGTATGAAAACACTTTGGCTTCTGTGGGGATAGATAATTAAAAGTTAAAATGAAATTTTACACAGTTGTCATAGAATAAAAGTGTCAATTTGTAAGATGTTCCATCTATGAATACATTAAGTATCACGCTTCTATCTACAAAATTTGCAGAGATATGTTTATTTCTAAATTTAAAGGGGCTTATCACAAGTATAAATGGAGATATTTATTGTAGAAATGCAAATCTATTGTGTACAGAAAAATTGCGAAATAAAAATATTTGTCTAATAGTAGTACATCATCCAATCGTCATGACTCGAAAAAAATTTGCCCATCACGCTTCTGTTGCTCAGTTTTATTTGTGTACAGTTGCAATTATCAACTTTATAAAGAAAGGAAGAGAAACTCGAGAAAGTGAAAATTTAATGCATCTTAGGAAAGTAGCCTAATACTGAAGTAAGAATATTAAATTGTTTTCAGAGCGTAATACTAAGCTTTACCTAAAGGCAGTGGCTGCTTGTCGATTAGGACTGCAGAGTTTCAGAACCCGCTGATATTATTTTAAACACTCTTATTTTCGTTTCTATTCTTATTTGCTTACTTTTCCACTCTAAGAGTTCGATGATCAATGAAAATGAAAAAAGTAATATGAAAGAGAAAAGAAGACAGAAAATGAATGAACAAGTAAGGCAGACATAGGATGGAGCTGCCCACCAAACTGTTTTGGAGAGCAACCAAATTTCGCTCATTGGCCACATTGAGTGATATGAAGTGCGAAGGAGAAAAGCAACCCTTTCTCTCTTTGAACTTAGCCAAAGCTGGATTTTTGGAAGCTGCATATTGACGGTCGACCAGTTAAATGCCTTTTTCCCCTCACTCCTATTCAAGGTTCGTCTTCGCGCTCTTGATTTGTTTTTCTTTAGTTTCTTTCGTTGGCTGTTTCCGAGTTTCGGTTCCGCTTCCATATTGCCTCGCCGGAAACGTAGTTGTCAATACGCATTGGTTTTGTTAAAAGTCACTCATCGATAAAAGATACATCGGTATTATCTAAAATGCAATTCAGATTATCACGGTTACAAATTCGGGCTATTTAAAAATAAAGTTATTTTTAAAAAATTGTATTTCAATTGTTTCCTCTTGGAAAAATATTTTTGTCGCACTGCTCATTTCTGACCAGACGAGCCATCATGGCACAGTTGGTAGTTGTCGAAGGTGCACATTTTGAACAATTTTTGTATATACTTCAATTAATGTATTATTTGACCATTTTTTAATGTAATAAGATTTAATGAATGCATTATTTTCTGATTCCGCTCTTTTAATAACGAATTGTAATTTGTATATTATTCCTGAATTGTACATGGAAAAACTTGATCAAACAACAGTCTGAGGTCTAAATCAATAAATTTGCCTTCTAATATTTCTGTGTGGTTTGCAGATAGAAACGTGAAACTTTGTGTGTTCGTAGACGAGTGTAAAGGAAGTATTTTATTAATCACACTTCTACACTAATGGGGACCGTATAAAAATTTTATTTTTTAAACTTTTTATTATCAGTCCCCACCGTAGCCCAAGTGCTTTCATACAATTGCTCACCTTAATAAAGGAAACTTTGTAATTAGAAGGTATATGTCTAGGTACAATATTTAAGGAAATAAACACTTGTTCCATTTTCTTGGGACTCCCTGTATGCATGCACACTGTTCTTCTTCATTGAACAAAATAAGGTTATTCATACGGATGGTAATGAAATAATAAAAATAAATAGCTGTCCAACTACAAGAATTCTATCTGGAACATTCCGTAACATTTTACCTCTTGTTAGTCGCTCCATAGCAAAATACACTATTTAATTTTTTTTATCCCTCTTCCCCCGAAAAAATATCGTCTCCAAGGGCAAGTGCTTTCAATATGTCTGGTAGGTATCTTTCCCGCATTCTAATTGACTGAACGATGCCCTTTTGTAATCTTAGGTTTGCTATGATAGTAACCGGAATTCGTTTGATATAGTAACTGTTATTCGTGGTGGCTTGTTTGCATTTCTTCAAAGATGAAACTTTCGGAAAAATATTCTTTATCAAGTCTGTCATTTTGCAAGCCCAGCTCTTTTCTTCTTGAAAACACCTATCAGTGGCGAAGTCTTTATCCCACTTTGTACGAACTAAAATTTTTTGAAGTCTCGACACTTTTCGCTCGCGCAAATGATCTCTCAAACCCTCTGAACTGCGCATTCCACCTCTCTCGGCTAGAACTTCCACAGTACAGCTACAGCTTGACTGGTATTGTGTCTTTTGGTTGCCATAGTTGTTTAAAGGTTGTTTCCGTACAAGTTAAGAAACGATCTATGTAAGAATATTGTAACATCGACCGCGTGGGGTTTCTTTCATGTGAGTGATGGAGACGAAGAAAAGACTATCAGATTTTAGTCCCAGCTTTTTATTAACTTTTTTTATGGGACACGGAACGATGAAGCATACAAAAATGATGAACTATTTACATGATGAAAAGAAGCATATACTTTCCAGTACACTCAGCTCACAACCTGAGTTGTTAATTCAGAAACAAACACATCCCCGATCCTCCAGACCAGTGCGTTTCCCTGGCGACACCTGCCAGAATTCGCTACGACCGCTATGGCCCAGCGATTCAGCTGCATGCGATCTTTCTCGTCGACTCCCCAGACAGAACTAACCAAAATGGCGTCCCGCTCCAAGACGTCTGAAGCCTCTAAACCAACATTCTCGAAACCTCCAGATGGACTTCCGATCGAGATCCGGAATAAAACTAGACTTCGAAATTATTTCCGCAGAATTTGGCAGCAGACGAAGTCCTCAATTTTCAGCGTTTTTCAAAATTAAAGGTGAGGTAACTGAAGACACGAAAGAATTCTATTCGAAACGTTATGCAGACTCCATTCAGGCCTTAACGTCAGAGAACAACCTTTGGCGAAAAATAGCCTACTTAAGAAAACCATTCACCACCATCACTCCCTCCAAGGGGAGCATGTGGCAGTGTTGCAAACGCCCCATTGAAAAGGTCTAAGTAATCTCAGACAGCCTGCAAAACCAGTTTGAACTAAATAGAGACGTTGAGAATCGAATCCTCACACAAAGCTTTCAACAGGAGGTTGGAGAATTTCTCCTCAAACCGCATTTTAATGACCTGGAACCTATCCGTGCATAAGAAGTCACCAAAGCCGGAAACTAGTAGCTTCGCTTCTTCATTGAATGTTAGGAATCTACCTTCTTTTAAAAAATTCTGTAAA
>BGPR01040441.1:0-13954 GCA_013235015.1 Araneus ventricosus | reverse complement strand
ATGAATCGGCGAGGAAATCTGAGTCCAATATTGGTGACGTATTGATACGTTAAGATATTTGCAAGGAAACATTCGGACCGCCATTTGTTGACGTTTAATCGGCAGACACTAAAGGATGCAGAACCGATTAAGTTATCCGTGCTGTACGTGTTTAATTAAATTTTAAATATTGGGTTAGTTACTCGGAGTTGAGAGTTTGCGAGTGATTTCCCTGCTTAGATGTCATCGACAAATTTGTGTAAAGTGATTGCCTTTTCGCAAGTTGTCCTTCCATTCTTTATCAAGTCGACAGTTGCAACTATCTGCCAATGAAACTGAGTAACAGTATGCGTCATTGGCATTTTTTTTCAATCCATGATGAATGGATGATGAACTGCTAGACAAATATTTGCATTCATTTCGCAGTTTTTCTATGTTGAATTAATTTGGATTTCTGCAATAAACATCTTCATATAAATTTGTGAGAAGCCCTTTTAAATTTAAAATTTAATATATCTCTGCGAGTTTTGCAGATAGAAGCGTGAAATTTCATTTGTACATATAAGAGTGTGAGAGAAACATTTTACTCATTGAAACCTTTACTCTTTCGAGAACCTTTAAAAATTTAATTTTCTTAACTTTTTATTTCCATTTTCCACAGAAACCAAAGCGTTTTGACAAAAATTCAAACCTTATTTCTTGAAACATTGTATTAGGAAGTATGTGTATAAGCGCAATATTTAAGGAAATAAATACTTGTTCCACTTTCTTGGGACACCTTGTAAATAGTATTTAAAGTAAATTTGAAGGAATCTAACAACTTTTAAATTCACTAAGAAGAAGTTTTTTAATTGTTTGAATGCGGTTGTTAATCTCATTAACTAAACCTTGTTCTGAACTGTAAATAAACGCTTAATAATTACTGGAAATTAAATTATCAGTTTTTCTTGTACTTATAATAAAATAATTAACTTCACATAATTATAAAGCTTGTTACTCAGTACGCTTGCCTAAATTCCGAAACTGCGTGGTATACTTTACTTTTTTTATTCATCCGACATCTGGATTTTGTAGCCAAGATTACTGCTTATCGATTCACTCGCTAACTTTGCTAAGTACCCTAAGTGAATCCTTTTGTTGTTAATAATAGCAAATGAATAGGAAAGGTTTTGCAGGATTCGTGGCATTTAATTAGGCACTCTAGCTTTAACTGCTACTTTATTAGACAATAATGCTTCAAAACTAATTTAATGGTAACGATAACTTACTGCTCACGAGAACACATAGAAAAATCTCCCTACAGGAGTGAATATTTCTCGAAAAAGGGAGCTGGACTTTCTGGAGCGGACATTAATAGATAGTTAAATAACGAAAATTAGTTTACTTTGTCTGCCCGACAGAGCAGTCTGCTGTGATAGATAATACGATATTTGCTCTGACCTCCTCGATGTTGACTTTGGCGATATAGGACTGTGATGTTGTCCCTGGGTTCTTTTATTTATTCTGGCTTCTAAAAGGAAAATGAAAGGGTAAAGTTTCTGTGACCTTTATCTAGATTTAGGTAATTGACTGTGTCCTATCATAAACATATTTGCATTTACATATTATCGTGTACAAAATATATTAGTCATTCAAATTTTCATAAATTTATCTCATTTTAAAAATTAAAACTTCATTTCAACTTGGAGTGATTAAATATATCATTTTCTTAAGTTAAGTAATGAATTATTTATTATTTTAATATAATTTATGAAATACTAACTCTTTACGAATCACAGGATTTGTGAAATTTATGAAGTGCGAACAAACTTTATTGATCCAAAATATTGAAAGTATTATCAATGAATTTTTATTTACATAGTCTATTCTGGATTATAAATGATTATTTCATCGATAGCATTACATTTTTAAGCAGAACTGCTTAAGAGAACGCGTTAAATTTAATTAAATATTTTTGACTTAACTGCTCATAATTAGCTATAAGTATTATATAATAATTATATAATGAAGTTACTGTCATAGGAAGAATGTCCAGTTTCTTTTCAGAGATTTCTTCGGCTGAATATTTAACTTCATAGCAACTGGACTTACTAAAGCGGACATTTACGGATAGTTAAATAACGAAAATTGCCCTTTCCAGCAGTATAATGTGCTGCGCAACACGGCTACACCAACAAGCTTGGACACCATCTCTGTCGCCTTCGTCAGGATATAATTGTCTCTGGATTCATTTATTTGTACTTGCACGTATAATGAGAAAGAAAGTGCAAAGTTCCCTTGCAATTTATGGATACAAAGCTTGTCGTCTTCAGAATCCAGAATGAAAGTTTTAATTCGTAGAATTATAATTTTTACCTCTTTTTTGCATAAGATCCATTTAAAAAACTGTCCAAAAAATAGTGGGGATAAAAGATATTTGTTATTGAATCTCACATAATAAGCAATATCATTAGCAAATCTGGGAATACCTTGTGTTGTTAGGTTATATAGATTTACTTCAAAATATCATGCAACAATTTTAGGTAATATATGGAAGCAATAAAGGTAATTATTCGATTCCGAAGAAATTCTGATATAAAAATGCTAATAATTAAAGCAATTAACTTATTAATAAAAGATGAAAAATGAAAAAGATTTTGTTTAAATCAGGGCCGGATTATTAAATAGGCAAAGCAGGCAACTGCCTATTTACCCCGAAGTGTTTTGCGGTGTTCACAGGATTGCCTAATTTCGTGCTTTCATTTGATTTACATTAGTCATGTACTGGAGAATATTCAAATTAAAATAAACTATAGTTTAAACTTCAAAACACTATTCTAATTTTTTCAAAGTCATTTGCAGGTTAGTGAGCTCCTTTTTTTCCCCTGTTCTCTCATTAACTCACAAGTCAATACCATTGGAAAACTTTGTATTTAAGCATTTAAAATTAGTGTTTTTGTAACATTTTGCTTAAAATTACTTCTGAATTTTTTTATATTTCAGATACCGAAACCACCTCTCTTGAAGATCAACCGAAATTCAAAGTCTTTTTATTTCAGTTAGTCGTTATAAATATTACTTAAAATCTGCTTAAATAATTAAATTCAAATTAATATCCTGTTTTTGAAGTCTGGAAAGGCAAAGGGGCCTCGAAATTTACATTTCATAAGGGGCCCTATAGAGCGTAATCCCGACTGGTTTAAATTTTTGACAATGGTTTTAAGATGGCACCTCTATCATTAAAGGATGCTTTAGATATTTACTCTATTAGTAAATTACGTTTGAATGATGATGATTGAAATGAAGATTTGCGTAATAAAATTTATGTACAGATAGAAACAACAACCAAACTAGATTTCCATCTCAGCAATTACAAAATTCTGCTTCAGAGATACTCATAAAAATTCTTTATGAAACTTGCATATTTTACACTCTGTCCCAAAAGATTATAGACTCTACAAAAAAATATTTTTTAGCAAAACGGAAAGGCATATAAACACCAATTACAAATATGTTTATTCAAACCATATACGACTTGCATTTAACGAAATATTTTGAAAAAATAACATTTTGTATTTGAATTATATAACAAAATGGAAATATTAAGTGTCCCAAAAGTTTATAGAATATATGAAATTTCTACAAAAGGTGCTCAATGCAATGTCCTTTATAGTTTTAAGTCTTCCGATTTCTCAGTGACATTGTATACACATTTTTTCATCGACATAATTGAGGTTTGTAATATCTCTGGTTCCAAGTTGTACCATACACTTTCAATGGCTGTATTCAAGACATTCATTAAATAAAATTGCCTTCCATTCTCATATACCTTCCGAGACATAATACCCCACACATTTTCAATTGGGTTTAGATCAGGGCTCATCGGTGGCCACTCAAGAACAGTAACATTTTTCAAGTTTAAATAATTTTTCGCAGCATTGGAGGTATGGATGGGAGCATCATCTTGCTGATATTACCAATTTAGTCCCCCTATGTTTTCTGCAAATGGCATAAGATGATTTTCTAGTGTTTCTATGATTTTAGGAGAATTCTGTCGGCCATCTTAAAAGGCCAAACCCACTTGACCGTTGAAACTGAAAGACGTTCACACCATCACAGATCCACCACCACTTTGCCTACTGAAAAAGCTCCAGGGCTCTTTTCATAAATCATGCCAATATTTTATATTCCCGTTAGGTCCATCCAGGTTCCATTTTTTTCATCACTGAAAAGGACAGCCATCCATTTATCTCCATATGACATATGACAACGAGCCCATTGTAATCTCTTACTAATGTGAAGCTTTGAGAGTGGTAATCGGCGAGCCATTTTTTCGTGGATCATATAACCATAGTCTATAATTCATCAATGAACAGTTTTCTTGGAGATTTCCAACCGGGAAGCCCCAGTAATTTCGCGAACCGCCATTTTCTGACTTAAAAGCCATTCTTTGTATCCGTCTATCACTGCGGATATATGTCACACGTGGTCTTCCCGAACGAGGTTTTGGCTCATATGGCGTCTTACGAGTTAATACACGATAAATCATGCTTTTAGAACGATTTAAAAGTTTCAATATTTCCTTAACAGTCTTACAGAGCAATTTCAAATGCAGAATTTTACTCACTTCTTCATTAGAGAACTGCTACGCTTTAGGCATCTTGAAACGCAGAACAAACAAACGCTTTACTTTTCTTACAACATACTTATTGGGCTTCAGATCGACGTCATGATTACCGATACCATATTTGCATAAAATTGCATTTGTCTAGAAACTTTTGGGACAGGTTATTTCAGTTTATTCTACGATTTCAAAATTCACATCAAATATGCAGGGTAGAACTGCTGTTTTTTCAATTTAATAGACATAACATATCTATACAGTAAATTACATCGAAATATATCATATGTAACAAAAAATATAGGCAAAATACAAGATTCTATAAACTTTTGGGACAGAGTGTATATAATTGCTATTATTTATTTTTTGCACAAAATAATTTATAATCAACATAACTATTCCTAAATATATCTTCGAATCAATTTTTCATAGTTTCACAACAGAAGCATCCAGTATTAGATTGTAATTTTATGCAGTTCAGAAGATGTTTGAAATTAATTATTTTTTTAATGAAACTCTAAGATTAAATTTAAGATGTAAAACAAGCAGAAATCTAGCTTTACTGAAAAAAGCCGATTTGCTGAAAAAAAGTTGAAAATATAAATTTTTGGACTTCAGAAGATTTTATTTTTAAATAAGATGTAAAAATTTCACAGAAAATTTATCTAATACAATTTAAATTACCTGATGATAGTAGTATAATTTATATAGAATTTCATTAAGAAGTATATGAAATTTCCAGCAAGGGAAAAGAATTGTTTAAATGCTCTAATATTTAACAGAAAGAAGATAAATTGCTGAAAATTAACTAAAACCGGAACTTTTTTAGTTATGCTGAGGTGTCAATATTTATAAAAATTAAGAGTAATTTCTATAACGCAAGAGAATATTTGATTTTATTTACGTCGCATAGAATGCCGTGCCTGACTCATAAATTGAGTGGTATAATATTAGCTATATAAATCTGAAACTAACAGAGCGTTGCAATTAATATAAAGAAAAAATAACTTGGATATCAATAAGTACCTCGCACGTCCTTTACATTCTTATAAGCGTTGATTTAAGAATAGTTTTTCAAAAAAGGATGTATCATCTAATTGGTGAGTTATACAATTCCGTAGGTCAAGGGTATTACTTTAATGGTACAGCAAACCAACTTGATCTTGATTCCTATCATGACCTCAAAATCTCATTAGTACGTTTGGCATAATGGTATGATTTAGCATACTTAATAATAGTTTTTATTGCACCACAAGAAAGAATTGCGTTTATAGGCAAAAATATTTATGTATGTCATTTTATACACTCAATCTCATAAATTAAGGATATCTGAGAATCTCCGGAAAAAACACACTAGACGAAAATTTCGAATGAGACAAAAATACATATATCTTCGGGAACAATATTGTTGTGGTTCAATCTGAAATATGTTACTAGATTACGTAGAAAGTAACTCGTAAGAGGCATATCAATTGATGGAATGCTTAAAAGGAACCATTGCTGAAATATAGTGTGAGTAGTTCATCAACAGCGTGTGAACCTGAAAATGTGATAGACTAGTAGCTGTGACTCACACGATCCAAATGGACGATTTTTATAAATATCCTAACAGTTGGTTGGTTAGAATATGACCGGTCACAGATGGAATCATCTTAGGAACTGGAAATCCCTCAGATTGTCATAACTAGGCTGTGGTAAATTACAAAAGAAGTGAAACAGAACATACTGATCGTCTTCGAATGAACAGCATTATACGATAGGTATTATGCCGTAACTGCCAAAAAAATAGGTACGATACTCCAGCAGATCTGTCCCAACAACTGTCGATATTCATTAGATACCGTAGTTTCGAGACAAACCGTACACAAACGGTTGTGAGGGTGTGGTCTATATGCCTACAGACCTCTCATTGAAACTCAATGCCCGAACGGTTATCCTGTTACAAACAATTTGGCAACTGGACACCAGATAAATGAGGCTGTGTGTTGTTTTCTGGCAATTCAGGCCTTCTCTACAATCTGATCGAAGTCCAACATTCGTATGATATGTAGTTTGCCAAGGACTCGTTAAAACCGCCACTGAACACCAACTTTACGAATGCGCTGAAATGCTAGTTTGGATAAAATTATCATGGGTTTTCTGGAACATATCATCATGTTTACCTGCAATATTCATGCTATGTCATCCTGAAACGGGATTGTCTTATCAGATATGTAATTATATGAATTTCTGTCTTTATAGATGACAACTCCAGACCACACCATGCAACCAACGTGGAGGAATGCCTTGAAAATAGGTTGTGATCCGTTTGGAGTAGCCGGATTTCTGCTCCAATACGAATTCGGTTGATCATGCAAGGAACATTCTTGTGCGGTAGGTTGCAGCACGCATCCACCTTCTAGGTCCATTCAAGCTATAGCACAGATTACTTGGGATGTCACCGATTCAAGCGTGGGGCGACCTACCACAAGAACAGTTAGATAATATTTGTGTTCAGCTTGCCCAGACGTTGTACTGTCTGTCTTGCTGACAACAGAAAACATGCAGATAATAACTCTCATGAATACCAAACCATTAGTTTTTCGAGACAATGTATGTATTCTTCTTTGATCTAGAGATTATTTCCCTTTTTTCATTAGGTGTTGTGGTATTTGTGCCGTTTTTAATTTTCTGTACCTTTTTTGATCAAACAGGAGTTATGTTAGTGACAATTTGCTTACACTTCTTCGACTTCATTCGTTCGAGCTGTCATTACCTTTAATTTAATTAATGGACAAGAGTGTATTCTGCCTGAGTTTGCGCAACAATTTTACTTAAAATTTCTCATTTACGAAAAAGCTGATTTTTTTATAAATCCAATTCGGGTCTAGTCAATAAAAGAGCACATTAAATTTATTACAAAAGAATTTGCCTCATAAACGAAGAAATAAAGAGTCGTTTATTTTATCAAGAATATGCGTAACACGTGGATAATAAACAGAAACTTTTACACTCTTTCTCAGAACCACAATTCAACTAGTTTAAGAACAATTTTAAAGGCAGCGTGAAGTCCCAACAATTCACGCGATAATCATTAATCTTAATGTTCAGGAGAAAACGTCAAAATATTTATCTCTACGCATAGCTTGTAATGTTCTATTCGAAACAAATATTTAACATGAAGTGTCGTTTGAGGTAGGGAATGTCATATTTCACTTAGTCTGTTGATTTAAATGTTTTCCTGAACAAGTCGTGGAAGTCCACTATACATGTAGAAAAGTAGAAAAGAACTTTATTCTGCTAGGACCCTTTACTTATATATTTTCCCAATGGACTTGAAATATGTCACGAGTGATTATTTTTTATTTCCATCTCGCAGGAGAATAAATTTTATTTTTATTGCTTCCTGAGAGGTATTGCTAACCGGGATCAATTTTCCACTCTTTCTTATTGCATTCTTCTTCGAACTGCTTTCAATAGAAAGGGTAATGCCCTAAAATGTCTCAATTTTTCATTCTGTGCCAATAGCAGGTTTGGTCGCCTCAAGTTTGTCCACAATCCTCGGATATATTTCCATTAATTTGAATTTCTTTTGAGTTTTTGTTTTGCAGATGTTCATTTAAAAGTACTCGCAAGAGAATAACTTGCTTTTTTTAAAATATACTTTAGTCTTTCCACTTTATTTTCTTCAGAAATCTATGACTTGACTATCACATATGAACCAGTATGATTCATTAACCTTTTAGTTACAAACTTCATTTTTGTTACACGGTCTGTAAATATATGTTCCATTTCATACAAACAATGCATTGCCTTAATCTCGGCAGATATGATGCGCGCTGTCTTCCGCTCGTTTATTTGAGTTCCGTTCACAAGTCTTTCACGCCAAGTGGGAATTTGGCGAGCGCTGCCGGTAGGAAAGGGCCATCTTCCAGAGAAGCGGATGAGGGCTGACAAAAGAGTGGCTTGAATGGAAACTTAAGTTCAAGAATATATTATTTCAACATTAAAGGGAAATACCGCGATTGAAATATTATAATAAAAATACATCAAATCTAACTTCTTATATACATTTTTTATAATACAGAGATATAACATCCATTTCGAAATATAGAAAAAACTCGTTTCATTTAAAAAATGCAGGAAATTGCATTCGACAAACTATATCTGAAATTTTAAAAAGCTCGCTTCTAAATAATTGCCCTCACCAGCTTTTACTATGCATTTAATAGGGGGTAAACTCCCATCGGGGGGACTCCGCAAGTATGCGGATGAGAGGCTGCCGTAAAGTAAGCAGGCTCTCGTCAACCCGATGACACAATAATTGTGGTGTGGCTCTATGGGCCCAGTTCCGAAGACAGTTCTAAACCGGTAAAATGGGGGATGTTGCACGATCTGTTCGGAATGGGCGCCATTATGCAGGAACCACAGTGTCTGACTATCTGTTCCGGCGGTCGGTCATTCAATAGTTTACCGGATACTTCGACAGAGCGGGGTGATGTTCCTTGTCCCTAATAGGGTGTCATTTTAATACGACTTGTCACATTAATATGCTGGAAAAAACACTAAATATCGAATTTTACTATTTAAATTTATCTTTCAACTTTTGAGGCTTTGTAAAAGTTTAACAATTATTTATTTCATTGTCATTTATTTATTTTCTTCATGTACATATTTTTTGCATTTTGTACCTTTCCGTAAGTTGGTAACGGTATTTCCTACCTCACCCCTGAACCTGTCCAGGTTCAATTGTGTTCCAGATTGAATTTCATAAAATCTGGTCGTCTAACCAGAAACATCCAGATACTCTGAATTTGTGTCCATGATAGCCCGGGTTCTCTAGTATCCCAAATTAGAGATCGGATAAACTGGTCATCTATCCAGAAACTCCTTGAACCAGCACCTTTGATAGCCCGTGTACTAATGTGTCCAGAATGATGTCCAGAAAATTCGGTCGTCTGGAGTACGAGTTTAAAAAAAGCTCATCTCTAAAAAAACTTTTTGGAAAATCAAAAGAATGTTATTATTTCATTACTTACCGCCTTCGGCGACCAGCTTGTTCGCTGGAAATATTATTTCAATTGAATCTTGTATCATTTTATATTCATGGTTCTCTTAACAACATAATTTTAAACTAGATTAAACTTAGATTGCAGAAGATATTTAACCTAAGTTCTATTAGTGACCTTGAATCTGTTCTGTTAACTGTCTAAATAAATGTCCCTATAAGAGGCAAAAAACTGGCCATGTACTGTAACCTCTAATTCCACGTTGTCGGCACTATTTTTTCTTGTAAAATATGCTATGCATTTTATTAAAATGATACAGCCCATTTTATGACCAACGGCATGTTAGCTTGTTTAAAACATGCTGAAAACTCAGATAGCGTGGCATACAGATTTAAAGAAATTCTTGATGAAACAAGGTATGAAAGCAAAATGTATTAGGATATTATCTCAGATTATAACAATGAAAGAGAAATATGCAATTCAAGATTTGTTTAAACAATGAAAACGGTTTGAGTTGCGTTTCAATAAAGAAAAGTAATAATGTAAATTAAACCAAAAAAATTTAAAATTTATTAAACTTCAAGAAAACATTTTACGGTAACTTAATTTATATCATTGGAAAGGCAATATTTTGCAGTTTCAAATAGTGTAAAAATTATTTTTGTGTTGTAATAGTTTTGGAAGTTATTAAGGAAAAACGCAAAAAGTTTGCGTAAATTTTAATTAATTAAAATTTCAAACAAAGGGCTCCGAGGTGCACATTCCCACCCTCCAAAGTATGTTTGTGCCAAATTTTGTACCTCTAAGGCCAGTGGTCTGACCTGTAGAGCGCCAACGCACGTGCGCACATTCTCCTTTATTATTAGTAGAGATTAAAAGCAAACTACTATAAAGAGCGCCACGAATTCATCGATGAAAGGAGGCTTAACAAAGATGATCAACAGTAAGCAGGAACAATAACTCACCGAAAATTAAGACAGGAAGCCCATGAGTTTCTTAAAATTAATGGTTTCAGATTCCAAGAAAGAAAGAGCAAGTGCTCTATTTCACTTAAAAGCATCTCGAAGATCTAAACGTGTCACAGACGAATAAGCTCAAAGTCTCGGCTAGTTCTCATCAAAAGGTCAGATATGAAAGTTTCATTGTGTAAATAAGCATAACTGTCATTATCGGATGCATTATTCTCGAAGCACAAAGGAAAGCTGCAGTGCAAAAATATGATAGAAAAGAAGGTTAATGGACTGAAGATTAAATCTTAATGAATCGTGAATGTAATGAAGTTCATTATTCTCGATGAATGCGAGATATTATTTTTCTTTTATCTTCCTGACTACTTCAGTCCATTAAAATTCATTAAGCAAAAGTTGTGTGAAAAAGAAATTGTTCATTTGACTTTTTTGCGTTAAAATATGTGGTTGACAGCGATTCATATGTTTCGTAAAAGATTTTTGTCCTAAAAAGATATGAAGATTTATATATATTTTCGTTTTGATTTTTATTTTTTAGTTTTTAAATAGATTAAGTAGATGCATTTTATTATTTTGAATTATACTTATGAGGAATATAATTTTTCTCATGAATAAAGGAAAAAATGCACGATCTTAGTTTAGATTTCTTTATTTTGATTCCCAATTAAAATAATCCTTTTATGATACACATCCTTAGCCATTTTTCTATCACCAAACGCTTTTATTTAAGACATTGTGCGTAATGTTAAGCGTTTTCATTCTGATTATACGAATCAAAAGCAACGAAATAAACATAACAATGTATACAGGCTGGCTTACCGACTTTAGGTTTCATGATCAAAAATCATTCAAACGCTCTATAGGGCAGACCGTTAGACTAAAAGTCACAAAATTTGGCACGCAGTTATTTCAAGGGTACTAAGGGCTCATTAAAAGAAGTTTTCCAAAATTTTGATTAGATCTTTAATAATTCAAAATATGGTCGAAATTTTTACCATTTTCTTAAATAACTTTGCAACATATTATCGCAAAGAAACAATTTTTACGCCATTCTAAAATTTAAAAATAAATAGGTTTCTAATGATAATAATTTTATCTCCACTCATTTTTCTTTAATTTTAATAATTATTTTAATTTAGCTTTAATTAAAATTTTGTAGCGATGCTTTTCCTTTATGTATCCGAGGCCATCTGACTATTAAGTCAAAATTACGATAACCCTTCCAAAATAATTCATATGTTGCTTGAGAATAGGACCTTAATATTAACTTAACATAGTTTGTATAACGCTGTAACGCTGTTTTATCTCCACGCTATAACGCAACAAAATATCAAAATTGTGAATAATGAGTGTGAATATGTTAATAGCTCTCGTACTAAACAAAAAAATTCAGACATTTCAGGTTAACATTTTTCAAAACATTGGATGGATTTTAACATGAGAATCATTTCTGTAAATTTTTCGATGGTAAAATCGTTATGCCCAAAAGGCAACGGCTGACTCAAGCAAGCCATTCGAAGACTAGAAAGGCAAATAAAGCCTGAAACATTATTATTATAGAGAATGGACTAGAGCTTCGAATCTTCTTTAATTTTTCATTATTTTCTACTTAAAACATTTAAATATCTAACATTTTATTTTTACTTCAGTTTTTATACAATTTTGTATAAAAATTTATTTTTTTTGAAACTATCTACAGTAGAGTTTCCCTACAACGAAGTCTCCCTACAGCGAATTTCTCCCTATAACGAAATGTTTAATCGGAATGTTTAATAACATTCAAAATATTCTCCATATAACGAAGTGGTTGTCTCCCTATAACGAATTTTTTTGAGACGTTTATCTTTTCGATTTTTGTCATTATTGAAGAAAGTTGCTAATTTCTGTGCAAACAAATCGCTCACACGTGGAACCACTTGCATTGTTCATTCCAGCGATAATGTCTCCCTACAAAAACGCTAGATTTAAAGGAGATAAATGTTTCGGAGGAAAGAAAAGCAAATAAAGAATCCCAATTTTGTTATGTGCCAACATGACTGGCGAGGAAAAGCTAATGATGCTTGTTATTGGCAAAAGTAAATCTCCAAGGTGCTTCAAATTAATAAAATCTTAGAAGTTAAATACGAATTCAACAAAAAATCGTGGATGACGTTTGAAATTTTTGACTGATGGTTGAAAGCATTGGACAAGCAACATGTACAACAACACCGTAAAATTCATATATTAATCGACAATTGTTCAATTCATTCAAAAGATTGTGGAGAAAAGCTAAAAAATTTAATGTTATTTTCTAATGTCATTAATGCCATTTTATGCCATTTCCTAACTGCACAATTAAATTGCAGATACTGGATCTCGAAATAATTAAAGATTTAAAAATGCACTATAGGAAAAGAATCTTGAAAGAAATGATCAGTGCAATTGGAAAAAAAATGAAACAGTTCAAGAAAACATGGATCTTCCAAAAGCAATTGCAGAACTTTATAAAGTATGGAAATTTGATGCAACTGCTAAAATAATCCGCAATTGCTGCAAAAGGGGAGGCTCCAGTAATCAGACAGATGACATTGATTCCGACGATGAAGATGTGATCTTGGCCAAATTGAAAGAAAAATGGAAAACAGTAGAAGGGAATGGAAGAATAACACATGATGCAACTCTCTCCGACATTTTAGAAGTGGACGCAGAACTGTTAACTGCTTCATATCCTACAGATGAAGAGATTTTGAAAAGTTTATTGGACAACAATAAAGGACTCAAAAGTGGCAGTTATTCCTAAAATGAAGACGTGATACAGCCAACACCACATAGGACTGAAATGCTACAATTATTCGAAACCATTAAAACAGGTTTCCAAATGGAAGAAAATGTGCCCGACTATATTTTTAGCTCGCTCTTAAAATGTGAAAATTTTTATGAAAATTTAACATCACGAAATGCAAAGCAATGTAAAATAGCGGAATTTTTCTAGTAAAATAAACGTAAGTACACACTAGTACATATTATTCTCTAAATTGGTGAATTTTCTTCACTTTTGAGTATTTTATTTATACAATAAAAATTAGCATAATTTTAACAAATTTATAATATATATTACTTGATTTCTGATTGAAAATCGTAATTAAATACTAATCTCCGTATAACGAAATTTTCTCTATAGCGAATTTTTCAACTGGAACCAAGCGATTTCGATATAGGGAGACTCCACTGTATTTGTAATTCTTAAACAGATGCCGATAATGGCCTTCGTAATGAGCTAAAAACATTTTTATTTTTGTATTTATCTGTATCTGCCAATTTTCCATTCATTCCAAATGCAAATATGTTGTATAATATTTTTACAATATAATATAGTCTTTTTTAATTTCTTTTAGAGAATTATGATTTATAACATTTCAAAACTAGCTCCTTAATTTTTC
>BGPR01040440.1:0-13955 GCA_013235015.1 Araneus ventricosus | reverse complement strand
ATGGCTTCTTCTTCCCTTTGCAATCCATGCAGTGGAAACGATTACGCTTTATTACTGTGTGCATCAGCGGGAAGACGTTACTGATTTAAAAGCCAATGCTTAAGACGTTTTCTCTTTCTACTAAAAAAGGCAAACCGTTTTCCCCTACATTTCCTCTGAAGATTGAAATCTGTTAAAAAAATGTGTTTTACATTGTTGATGGATTTAAATACAATAAAACTCCCCCTTAACGGCCGTTTTTGTTTGTCACGGAGACAGACAGACAAACTTCCAGTAGACGGATTTTGTACAAAATATGACAAAAATTTCCAATTGATGTGTAAAGATCACATACCAAATTTCATCCCGCTAGCTCTAATAATTTTCGAGTTATCATATTCACAGACAGACGTAATTCAAAAATTGTGTTTTTCGGGCTCAGAGAGGTCTAAAGCGTGGAGATTCATCAAAATCTCCAGTTCGAATTTTTTGACGATTACAATACTTTGTCTTCATATACGAGAAAGTAAAAAGTACGGGGCTCTGCAGTCCCGCAGTCCCTATGCAAGTAGCCTCTGCCAAACAATATCAGAAAAGCAGATATTCATCTTTTATCATCATCACCAGATATTTAATTTTTTGACGATTAAATTACTTTCTCTTCATATACGAGAAAGTAAAAAGTACGGAGTGCTGCATTCCCGCAGTCTCTATGCAAGTAGCCTCTGCCAAACATTATCAGAAAAGCAGATATTCATTTCTGTCCCTTAATTTAAAATGCGATAACACAGGTGAAGTTCCTATTAATGTACAGCAGTTCCATTTATTTTTCACCTTCTTCATGCTATCTTTAATCAATTAAGCCCATTTTCGAAATAACTGCAGCCGTGACTGTACTTTCAAGTGCTTAGGGAGCCGCGCGTTCTGCTACTCTTATAAATTATTCATCTCAGAAATCAATAGCAACGGATCTAAAATTAGAAAAGAAACAGCTGACAGCTATTAATAAAAACTGGTCGACCGTAAAAATTTGTAGTTATGATGTTGGACAGAAATTTCCGATGTGATTTATTTCCTCATTTTTTATTGACGAAAAACAGTAGTTATATTTCTCTTTCTTTTTCCCCCATTAGGATTTGGTAAAAACATATCGTCGTCAGTACCCCATCAGTTGAGTCATCATGGAAGCCATGGATATATGCTTGGCGACAACAAAGGAAATATCCTACCTGATCATAAATCATCCCATATACTCGGCTATAGGGGCCTTCATCTGCTTCATGAGTCTGCTGAAATTTTACTGCCGCCTTACTCTGGGAGTGTACGACGGAGACCAAGACCTTACAGGAAAAACCGTCCTTATAACAGGAGCATCGGCCGGTGAGAGTTTAAATTATGCTATTATTCAAATGATGCGGCAAAATGGAGTATCAGTGGCGGGTCGTCCATAAGAGCTGCAGTCCCCCCTCCCTGAAATTATTTTAAAAGATTGTATTTTCGTTTTTATTCTAATTGGCTTACTTTCCCACTTTGAGAATTCAGTGATCAGCGAAAATGGCAAAAAGGTAATAAAAATGTAAAAAGAAGATGGAAAATCAATCACGAATTTAGAGAGAGACAGACCAGAGCTGTATCAAGTTTTGCCTCTTCTACGGATCCGATATTAACGCAAAGAGCAACGCGTAGCGGGAGAAAAGCAATCCTTTCTCCGCTTGCAATTACATTCATTTGAGCTGCATTTTTTTCAGCTCTTATTTGGCGCGACTTCCTCATTTGGCTCTTTTTCGCGTTTTCTGAGTAGTTAAGTCGTTTTTTAAATCCAATTTTGGTGGAGTCGTAATTTGTTGCTTCTTTATGTTTTTTCGGGTGCTGATTACGATTGTGAGGTTTGCCACCAATAATTTTTGTTGGAATTTTAGTTATAGCCAAAAAACATTAAAAGAATTTTCTCCAGTTTTTTGCTTATAACTCAAAAACTATCAATTTTTAGTACATCATCATTATACACCAAATAATCAGCACAAAATTTCCTACAACTTAGGTCTATAAAACTTTTGCAGCACTGCTGTTTTTGAGCTGACGAGCCTCCATTGACTGTTATATAGGGTTGCCATAATTGGCACGCATTGATATGGGACTTAAAAGTCTAAATAAATAAAAACTTGAAAAAAGTGGGTAGTTAACGATTTATTTTACTAACAGTGTACTAATTTTATTAATGGGGATAAAAAATGAATAAAGTTTAAGCAATCTGTAACAAAATGAACACGCAGAATTATAAAAATGATGCGAGGCTAATCCTTTTCAGCCCAGTTATATTTTAAAGTCGAATTTACTTCCTTAATTATATCATTTTCTTCTTTCACATAATTATGAAATTCGATGCAAGTTATTTCAAAATTATAATGATGCAGAGTTTAGGGAGAAAAAGGAACAAAAATGGGACGAATAGTAATACTGAACTGAGCAGTGAAATACGGTGACAGTCCTGTATATACGGGAAGTATGGCAACCCTACTGTTATATCAAAATGCCGTAAGTCAAATGCGCTAAAACATTTTATTAACGCAAAATACTTATATTAGGAAAGCTACAACTGCTCTCAAATTGTTGTATGCTGTCAAAAAGTGTCATAGGTCGCAAATGTTTCCACCTGTTCCATAAAAATGTCGTATGTCAAATTTACCAAAACATTTTATTAACGTAAAGTACTTATATAGGAAAGCTACAACTTCTCTGAAATTGTTGTATGCTGTCAAAAAGTGCCATAGGTCGCAAATGTTTCCACCTGTTCCATCAAAATGTCGTATGCCAAATTTACCAAAACATTTTATTAACGCAAGATACTTATATAGGAAAGCTACAACTGCTCTCAAATTGTTACATGTTGTCAAAAAGTGCCATAAGTCGCAAGTGGTTCCAACTATTGCACCAAAATGTCGTATGTCAAATTTAACAAAACATTATATTAACGCAAAATACTTACATTAAGAAAGTTACAACTGCTCTCAAATTGTTGTATATTGTGAAAAAGTAAGGTAGGTTGCAAGTGGTTCCAACTATTCCATCAAAACGTCGTATGTCAAATTTACCAAAACATTTTATTAACCCAAAATACTTATATAGGAAAACTACAACTGCTCTCAAATTGTTGTGTGTTGCCAAAAAGTGCCGTAGGTCGCAAGTGATTTCAACTGTTCCATCAAAATTTCGCATGATTTCCTGCGTGTGGTTTTTGACATACGGCATTTTGATATACGAGGATGAATCCCCCCCCCCCAAAAAAAAAGTCCACAAGGGTAATAAAAAATTATTTATTAACAGTAGACAGAAAATACAAAAGGGAATTAAGAGGCATACTAGCCGATCACTCTTCCACATAATCACCAAATCTATTTAGGCATTTATCTGAACACAGGACCAATTTGTTTAACCCGGCTTGGTAGAAATCACGTCCCTGCCCATTGAGATAGTTCTCGGCAGTGGTTTTCACATCACTGTTTGAAGAGAACCTTGTTCCAGATAAGTGTTTGGAACCAGATTAGGTGCTGAATCTGGGTTGTATGAGGGTGGCTATAGACTTCCCACTTGAGTTTTTGCAGCAATTCTTGAGTTTTGCAAGCAGTATGAGTATTGTCATGTGGGAGGATGACACCATCACTCAACATACCAGGGCGTTTGCGTCGGATAGCTTCACGATGGCCCAATGACTCTTTCCTTTTTTCTGAAATTTAAGGAACCCTTATCTGGAACAAGGTTCTCTTCAGACATGATGTGAAAACAGCTGCCAAGAACTGGCTAAATGGGCAAGGAAGAACGTGATTTCTACCAAGCCGGGTTCAAAAAATTGGTCCTGCGTTCAGATAAATGCCTAAATAGATTTGATCATTATGTGGAAAAGTGATCGGCAAGTATTCCTCTCAATTCCCTTTTGACTGCTGTCTATTGTTAAGGGTACATACGACTTTTAAACCTCGAGAAAAAGGGATGAAAACTGTCAAATTCGATACATTGTATCACTGAAACAATGCAATCCACAAACTCACTTTTTTTCTAGAAAAATATCTGTTATTTCTCTTATACTACACACATTTTCAATATATATTGGCATGTATTTATTTGAGAGAGTAACAGATATGGGTATAATTTTTGGAGAAAAAGTGAGATAGTCACCTTGAGTGCATGATTACGGATAAAATATTGGTCTAAACACAATATTTTGGGTATCTAAACAATCCAAACAGTCTGTTTAAGAAACTGAACCACAATTTATTAACATTTAAATTTAATTTCTATTTTATATACCAATTTAAAATAGAATGTTAAAAAATAGTTAAAATTTCAACTTTTCTTACCCCGAAAAAATTTCTATGGATAAAATATGTACAAAAATTGTAGGTTCGATTTGTAGAACATAGAAAAATACATATTCAGTAAAAATTTTATGTAAATATATTCAATAGTTCTTGAGTTATCGTGCGCGCAATATAAAAAAACACATTTTGAGGTAGAGCTCTTTAAAGATATGGCCATTTTCAATGTTTACGTTGAACAGCTAATACATTTTCCTTCATAACTTTCAGAATTATGGAAATTCTTTTTAACGCGGATTGTTTTAAATTGTTCAGAAAAAGACTGGGGAATAATATATATTTTTTTCATAAAATCGAAAACAACAGTCGTATGCCCCCTTAATAAATATTTTTTTTATTAGTCTTGTAATTTTTTTTTGGATCCATCCTCGTAACAAAGACGGTATATTTTCTTTCTGTTAAATTATTTTCTAATATAATAATATAATTCAGGTAGATAACGTTTTAAATCGCGTTGTGGCAAAGTTCATGTGTTTTAGTAAAAAGTGTGTGGTCCCTGATTTCAAACCCGATTCCAACATATATCCGTCGTATAAGTGGTAGGAGAATCCGGCGTAAAAAGGAATACTTAAGGTTTGGCGGGCTGTAAGATGGTAAATAATACCCAGAGAAGTTTTAAATTGCCAACGCTTTAAAATTTATTTAATTGGTCACACTAATCTATGATCAGTACATAAATTGTTATTCACAATTTAGTAAACTTTGTCGAATGGTGCCCCGGAGTTGGAGCAAAACGGAACACGGTTTTATGTACTCTTTGAAAATTCTTAAATGTAAAAAAAGGATTGTTTTCTTATGACTATTCAACATAATATAAGTTATATTAAGTATAAGAAATCTCAATAAAATTGCTTTATCGGTAATTAAAAATTAAACAAAGGAAAAGTAAAGTTAACGACAAAACTCACAATGCATCTTCGTCAGCACCAATAGGCAAATTACACTGAGGTAAAATGGAACCGGGTGTCGTTTTTCTGGGTCCGTAATGCCCCAAGTGTGGAGGTTAACAAAGTACTACTGTAAGGCTTGGCTAGAAACTAAGGAACTACACTTCAAGTACATGAAAGAACAGTCTAAAGAGTAATACTAACGCATAAGTTATTATTATCCAAGCATAATAATAACTTATTTGAATTAACATAGGAAGAAAAATCGGTGAAACTGCAGTATCATGCTCAAGAACGAGGAAATATTCTAAACTATGCGTAGTATCCAACTCTCATGTACTTGGACAGCTCAGTCATGTACAGTACTGTGTGTTATGAAATTCAAGGAGTTTACAATAATTTGAGCAACAAACTGGACGAAACCAGCGGGAGTGTTCTCCCCTAAACATTCTCATACTTCCCCAGAAAGGTGCTGTTTCCCCTCCCTCCGTGTGGATAAAAAAATTCGAACCTACTGTTACCTAGAATCCTATGACTATCAGAAGGGTTTTCATTATAGTGATTGAAAAATATCTAGGTAAAGAATCAATTCAAAGAGATTCGTACCGATTTTCCGCTCTTGCCGTCTCAAGGACAAACTGACGTAATTCGCTCCATAGCTTTCGCGTGCATAGAAGATTGCTTACAGTACGCATGCGCACGTGGAGATAACGGATTCTTTTCAAAAGTAAATTATACAGACCGACAGACAGTCAACCCTTTGACGGATTTGGTCCAAAATTTTATACGGACCTACATTCATGACGATAAAACTGTGTACCAAATTTTATCCATCTAGCTATTCAAGTTTTTGAGTTATAGTGTTCACATGACCACGGACATACAAACAGACAGACTTCACGATGACGGATTTTGTCCAAAATTTGAAAGAAACCTACAAATTATGTTTAAAGATCACATACCAAATTTCATCCCCGTAGCTCTAATAGTTTTCGAGTTATCGTGTTCACAGACAGACACACATAATTCCAAAATTGTGTTTTTCGGACTCAGGGAGGTCTAAAACGTGGAGATTCGTCAAAATCTCGAGTTCGAATTTGTTGACGATTACAATACTTTCTCTTTGTATACTTCGTATACGAGAAAGTAAAAATGAGGAGGTTCTGTTTTACCCCCTGGTTCTGTTTTGCCCCGGGTTCCCCCATATGTTAAATTTGATGTCGAAGGTCAGTCGTTCTCTCGGTGGTGTGGTACGGAAGTTTGTGGAAGGGGGTACTGGATTAGATGTCACCTTCGTCATCTGACCACAGTTCAAATATACAAGGTTCATACCAAAATAACTCTAGTATTGCTTCAAAACGGGACGCTAAGATAATTAAAGAAACTACATTTTAAATCAGCAGGAATGTTTTCTCCACGACTTTCTCGTATACTCAAATAATATGACGCGCTTTGCGCGTCGAAGTATGGTGAAGAGAATCTGGAAGGAATTTGTCGTCTTCCTTTTGACCAGTTGGTCCAACATTTGACGCTGATCTACAATTTTGTTGGCAAGACCACATATCAAATTTTATTTATATGAGTCGTGCTTTTGAGTTCATGTTCACACGGAAGTCAGACCGGTCGACAGATTTCCCACTGTTCGATAACATCGAAGATTTGATAGAAATCTAAATTTTCGGCAGAGACCAAATTTCATCCAGCAAGCTCGTGTAGCACATCTTTGAGCAGCTCCCCATCTATACTTATAAAAGGCAATGTTTGCGTGTGTGCGATGACCAGACGAATCTATTGCACTTACTGCCATGAAATTTGGCTCACAGGTAGTCGTAATGGTGACTCAATGCACCTCGAAGCCAGAATTTTTAAATTTAATCTAGAATTTTTTTATTTAATGTTTTAGGTCATTTTTGGCATGCTTACGGCTATAGTATCTTTTCTAATGATCGTTGAAAAACAATCAATGCACCATCGAATAGAACAAATAATTTTCGTTCTAATGAAGTTTATTTTGAATTTCCAACATAATTTACCGAATTTTGAGAAATTTTTAAATAATAGTCACTTTTCCTTTATATTTTTAACTTTCAATTCTTATTTTCTTGCATCCGTCGTTCTAATAACGCTTTCATTTACAATTTTTTATAGGTATAAACCGGAATCTTTATCCCCGTTTTGAAGCAAGAATGGTTAAAATATCTTTTTTCTCCAATTTTCTATGAATTTTTTTATTGTTCAATTCAAAACATTTTCTCTCGCATATCTGAATCGACGGTTGCAAGAGGTCGGTTACTCTCAGAAAGGTTACTCTCAGTTCCCAGAATGCATTTCTACTATCCGATTGGCTGGCGGTACCAAGCGAAAGTCACGTCATACTCTCGATCATTTTATTGCGTCAGCTAATCTTATTTACTTCATTTTACTGATCCAAGAATCATTTGATTTATTTGTTTTATACTTTTTGATAGTCGCGTATATATGCTGATATCTTTAGTTAAAAGAACACGTTCTTCATCTCGCTCAAGTTCCTGCGTGTACTTTCACTAAAATTCGAGGGCGAAATCAATAATATTATCTCTGTCAACGCCTCCTCTCTCTATACATATATTTCGTTTTCAAAACTTTGTTCTTTTTTTATTTCGTTGAAGTTATTATGCCACAGGCGCGTACTGCTAGTCTATACTTATAAAAGGCAATGTTTGTGTGTGTGTGTGTGCGATGTTCTGACGAATCTATCACACTTACAGCCTTGAAATTTGGCACACAGGTACTCTTAATGGTGACTCAATGCACCTCGAAGCCGGAATTTTAAAATTTAATCTAGAAAATTTTTTATTTAATGTTTTGTGTTGTTTTAGTTGATTTTTCGCACTAATTTCTCAATGGAATGGTTTTGAATAGTTGTACGAAAACAGTAGACATGCCATCGAAAAGAGCATACGATTTCCGTTCTAATAAAGTTAGCTTTGAATTTCTAACGTAATTTACTGAATTTTGAAATTTTTTAAAAAAATAGTCAGTTTTGCCATCGAAATTTTATTTTTGTTTTTAAATTTGCTGCATCCAACGTTTTAAAACACTATTATTTTCAATTTTTTTCAGCTTATAACTGCAACGGTTCTGTCGAATTTAAAACAAAAACGGTTAAAATATCTTTTCCCGTTTTTTTTTAAATTAATTTTTCCCAGATCAGTTCAAACAGTTTTTTTGCTTGCGAGATTTAACAGCCAGAGTTTCTCCGGAATGCATTGTTGCAATTTCATTGGCTGGTGCGTGACCTTCCTCGCGGCCGGTGACGTCATATACTTTCATTTCCAGCATGCATGTCTATAATCCGATTCCTTCCGGGAGGTGACGTCATTACGTTCGCGTCATCGTCATCTCAATAATATATACATTTCTGTTTTGATAAATGTCATTATCGCAAAGGAAAATAAGCTGGAAAATCAATAATGTGTATCGTTTGTTTTGATTTATGTTTTACAAAACTTTTTCGAGTCATTGTGGGCATTTTTCCCCCCATTTTGTTGAAGTTCTAATTCCACGGGCAACGCCGTGCGCTTACTGCTAGTACAGTGATACCTCGAGATACGAGTTTAATTCGTTCCGTAACCTTGCTCGTATGTCAATTTGCTCGTATCTCAAAGCAATTTTCCCCATTGAAATTAATTGAAATGCCATTATGTTAATCCGTTACAGTCCCAAAAATGCTACCCCTAATTGTTTTTGTTACGTGTTTTTGAATAAGAAAAATGTATTTATAAATGACAAATATTGTATAAAAACATAATAAAAGAGAATGTAAAGCAAAAAAAACTGGTTTTATAAAGTGTACATACACCGTACCGTTCCTCGTATCTCAAATGTTGCTCGTATTTCAAAACAAAACTTCGCTGCTCGACAGCGCTCGTATCTCAAATAACTCGTATGTCAGGGCACTCGTATCTCGAGGTACCACTGTACTTATATAAAAACAAATTTACATTTTCCTAGTGGTGTAACTTGTAAACAAAGTGTTGAGGTCTACTGTTCACAGAAATACTAGTATTATAGCTTTGTATTTTGGAGTTACTCTAGAATCAGTGGCGAATCCAGGGGGGGCTATCGGGCTACAGCCCCCCCCCCCAGAGCCAAGCCAGAATTCCTGATTTAATTTAACATCATTACAACTGGTTTTCTTAATTTCTCTCTTTAAAAAAATGATAAAAACGTTTCAACATTGCTTTCTGGCTTGACAGGCTCGAAAATTTTGCTACTTTTGTGGTCATTTCGCTTGTACTTATAGCATTGACGCGGTCGAAGACATTTTTTGGCTAGTTATTTCATTGTAATTTTTATTAAATTATCGAAAGTATTGTATTGTTCTTTATGATTCTTATTGTCAGGTGAGTAAAGTCTGTAAAGTTAAAGAGTTTTGGTTTACTTTAGCCTTGAAGTTTGACATTCATCACGACGATACAAAGTTTTTATGACTGACCTCCAGGCCAGAATCCTAGATTCGCCACTGACTAGAATAAAATACCTTTCAAAACCAACTCACAACAACTCTCAGCAAACACTCGGCCATGAAACAAGCAAAAGGAACAAGAGAAACTTAACTCCCAAGGTCTGTATTCTGATAACGTATTTGTTTACGGCTTCCAAAGCTGAAGTGGGAAAAATAAAACATTAGTCCGGAGGAAAACAAGTTATGAAACTGATTCATTTTATAAATTTGAGAAAAACATAAGAATTGCACATTTTTTTTGTTTAATATTCAATTCGACATAGAAAAATTGGATTAAATGCGTTAATTCTTTAAACTCTACTTCAGTAAACGCATGCGGAGTTTTGAGCTTAATTCATTGTTATGAGTTAAACAGAATTTCTCTAATCGTAAAATCAGAAAGGCAAGGCTTTTCTTTCTCTTTCATATGCTTTTGATAGAAGGAAGAAGATAAATAAACTGAAGCTATTGTTAAAGTCGAGATGACTACTGAAATATTCATATTGTTTAATTCAGTATCTATATTTTAACCTTCAAGTCAATTGCTTGTCTTTACGGGGGGGGGGGAAATGACGGGAGGCTGTCTTTTCTAACAGCCGCTGATGTTAAAGGCGTAAGACTACTTTACTCGCGTGACTCTTTTGTTTCTCGTAAGTTTTTAAGTTTAAGTAAGTTTTATTGTAACTTCAGTTGTTACTCTTTATCTCTAAAATAAGACATTGGTTATGTTTTTAGCATATGTAGTTACCGAGATATAAAAGATCGAGTCACCAATTCATGCGTATTTTTGCCCAACTTTGCGACTCAGTAGTCTCTGAACTACAATTTCGATTTTCAAATTTTTTTGGTAATTTGTGTTGTTACCCCTTATCTCTAAAATAAGACATTAGTTATGTTTTTAACATATGTAGTTACCGAGATATAGAGGATCTGCCATACCAAGTTTTGTGGCGTTTTGGCGTGTGAATCAAACTCCTTCCTGAGACCCCAATGGGAGGAACGTAGCCTTACGTTAAAAAAAAAAATCGTACTTATTTTCTGCTTAAATGCTATACTGCAATTACCTGCAATGTTTGTAAAAGAACAGTTGATTTGTTTCTCGGAATTACTAGTATGACAATGAAGAAAACAGAATGGAAAAAAAGAATTCTTAGAAAGTATCTGCCGTTGGGAAACCTGCTGTTCACCTTGAATGCTCTAAGTAATAGAAAATACCAAGCAGCGATCTTCATTTTTTTTATTTGATCATTATTTGTCTGCAAGCTAGATGTAGCTGGTAATAGAATTTCTCAAATTCAATAGATTTCAATTTTTTTAAATCCGATTTCAGAAGACCTGCTGTGATAGAGAAAAATCTGTCTTGCTTCTGACGTCAGTTCATACAAAAAACATGCTTATTAGATATTTTCTAAATGTTAGTAGAATCCAAAATTGTAAATTATATTTATTTTTTCCCATTTCAAAATCTTTTCAATCAGTAGTTATGCATATTCCAATTACGTTAATTAATTTAAAAAAGATATGCTTAAGAACCAATTATGGTCATTTTATAGATGTAAAATAACAAATCATCAGTTATCTATCTATCTATCAAATTCTAAGTTATATTATTCATTTTTTCCCAATTTCCAAACTCTTCAGTTAATATCAACCATATTTCATTTACATTAATTAAAAAGTTAAGTTTAAGATTCAATTATAGCCATTTTGCAGATGTTAAATTACAGAAAAGCTTTTTGGTCTTACCGCGATCAAAAGCCAAAGAGAACGAATTCCAGCTAATGATTTCTAGGAAAAATATAGATATAATATGGAGGGGGTGTCCGAAAACTATGTTTACAATTTTGAAAAATAATTTTAAAAAAAACTAACAAAGACATAAACTTACGGTTTTTTAATTCAATAAATAATTATATTTCTAATGAAGAATTCCTCACTAATATTGTTATTCTCGTTTTAATATTCTACACTGCAGGAAATGGTCACGTGTTATCGAATTTCAATCTATAATATAAGTAAGATGTAAATTTCGGATTAGACACAATGGAAATCTTTACCCTTGACAATTTATGAATGGCATAATACATTTATGACGAGAGATGCCCAAACCGAAATCCCGCCGACCTTGAAGAACCTCCGAAGGCATTGCTCTAATGATGTGCATGTTGAACGGATAGTTCTAAATGTAAGGGGGGTTGGGCAGTAAATACTTGGGTTGACTGTCTGTCAGTCTGTATAATCGCATACTTGTATCTCATAAGCCCTTTGGCTTAGATAAATAAAACTTGATATCGCGGATGCTAACATTAATTATAAATCTGTGCCCAATTTTCATCTCAGTCGGTTAAAAAACAAGTGTTCTAATTGCATATTTAGTTCAAAATGCACATTACGACTGTGTGTTGGCGAGAGTTTCGCATATTTTACTCAAGTGAGTATGTTTGGCGTTTGACCTTGGCAGAAATTGTAGCGAGCCGCAAACACGCGCTTCGGAAATTATGGCAATCCCCAAAACGAAGCTTTGTTTTGACATTCTCCAGATGGACTCCTGTGATTAACCAGAGGCGTAGTGAATTGTTGTGCGATATCTAGAGTAAGATTTCGTACTCAAAAACGTTAAATAAAGTTGTTACCTCATCGCGCGTAAAAATTGCCGAGCATACGCAATTTTTTTGCAAAATATTGCGTTTTTGGAAATTCATAAATTTTATACATATGTTTAATTGTAAATCACCATTCATAATTTTTCTTTCAAAATAACCAGGCCTTGGGTAAATACTCCAAAAATATTTACCTACCAACTGGGTATTTACCCTATAAGCAGTGAATAAATTTAAAACTGCGCAATATGTGAAAGAGAGTAATTACTTCCTCGTATACGAAGTATACAAAGAGAAAGTATTGTAATCGTCAAAAAATTCGAACTCGAGATTTTGACGAATCTCCACGTTTTAGACCTCCCTGATTCCGAAAAACACAATTTTGGAATTATGTCTGTCTGTCTGTCTGTGAACACGATAACTCGAAAACTATTAGAGCTACGGGGATGAAATTTGGTATGTGGTACACATAATTTGTAGGTTTCCATCAAATTTTGAACAAAATCCGTCTACGGGAAGTTTGTCTGTCCGCGTTCATGCGAACTCTATAACTCAAAAACTTGAATAGCTAGATAGAAAAAATTTGGTACACATTTCTTTCATCAGAAATGTAGGTAAGTAAAAAATTTTGGGCCAAATCCGTCAAAGGGTTGACTGTCTGTCAGACTGTATAATCGCTTACTGGTAAAAATTATATCTCCTAAACCCTTTGGCTTAGATATAAAAAAATTGGTATGACGGTTGCTAACATTAATTATATAGATCTGTGCCCAAATTTCACTGGTTGAAAAAAAGGCGTTCAAACTGTATATTCAATTTTTTACTTGCGTACCGGGGAGAAAAATATCTGCGCATGCGCGTTATTCAGCGACAGCGAACGAGGTCTCTTTCTCTCTTGTTATATTTTCGCTCGCATTAGCGGGAGCTTAAGAGTGAAATAATAACATAGACAATAAACGCTATTAGAGTGGATAATCTACAATGAAAATCTTCCTGATAGCTCAGCTTCGGTGCATTCAAGTAGGTTCGGAATTTCCATTCACGTGGGGAGGGGAAATGACAAACTTTTGAGAAGTATACGAGTAAGTCGTATGGAGGTCACTCCCGCTGGCTCAGACGCAGGAGGTCTAAACGTGGGAGATTCCGTCAACTTCGAGTCTGGAATTTTGATTGATTACAATACTTTATATACTGTATACGTGAGAAAGTAAAAAGGAAAAGAAAGGGAAATCAGTTGACTTAATTTAAAACACTAAGCATGGAAATGGAATCTGGCTGGCCCTGTGAACGTCCTCAATATTGCGCTATTTGAGGTTTTGTGATTGGGGTGTTGGTCTATGTCGTTCACATGAGGCGAATCCAGATTTATGTTTGAGGGGGGGGGGGCTGAGGTCATAAAAATTTGTATCACTGTGATCGTCGAATGTCAAGCCTCATGGCTTGTGTAAACCAAAAAACTTGAACTTTACAGACTCCCTTCCTCATCCGCAATAAGAATCATAAAGAACAATACAATACTTTCAATTTAATAAAATAACAACAGTCAATTAGGCAAATAATGTCTTCGACCGCGTCAACGCTACAAGTACAAGTGGAATGACAGCACAGAACGTAGCAAGCAATAAATTTC
>BGPR01040439.1:0-13956 GCA_013235015.1 Araneus ventricosus | reverse complement strand
AAAATATGAACTCACAAAAAATATTTTTACTCAATTTTTATGTTAAAAAAATTAGCTTTTCAGTGACACAAATTTCATTTCTGTTTAATTTATTTTTTCACTTTTTAATAAATTTGTCAAGATTAATAATTACACACAATTTTCAATAATATTTTTTATTGTTAAATAACAAGAATACATACGAAGAACACTGTTCCCAGAACTTATAAACTGAATTCTGAAAGAACACTAAAAGAAAAGTTTTAAAGAAGACAATTCACAGAGTTGATTAAAAAATTTTTATGAGGAACAACTATTGATTTAGTTTATTTTCATTCATTTTAATTATCAAAAATTTTCTATTTAAATTTTTGTCCCGAAACGTCTATTAAAACCTTTATAATCCCTTACCATTTGTGAAAAAATGAAGTACTCTTATAACAAATATTAATGCCTTATAGAAAAAATTAACTACCGGCAATTTTTAAAAATCGTCTGGTCTAATTGATATGGACGAGTTTTCTGGTTTCTTTACTTACCTTAAAAACCTTGACATTTTTTTTCCTTTTATGTTCGACTTCCACTTTGAATATTCCACTGACTTAGCAATACACCGGAATTACGAAATACAGGCAATTAAATGTAAGCAAACAAAGCAGAAACCTCGTCCATTCGCATTTTAATTAAAAAACGTTTAAGATGATAAAAGAATATTGTACATTACAATATTTTATAATACAAAGGTATTTTTCACCTTAAAATATTAGACTTGAAAGCATTTTAATCCCGAGCAAGGCTGGGTATATCATTTAGTATCTTAACATAAATAAAAGTCATTGTGGTTATTTAAAACTCTAATTCGAAAGGAACTTTTTCCTCCCAGCCCCTTTAAAACCTAAGGTTTTAGAGAGGATGGTACATTGAAATGGACCCTTCCATTGTGCGAGGTCTTCACTCCACCATCACACTCCCTGCTATTCAAGGTAATAAAGCTCTCAGCGTACTACTTTGATTGATTTTCTCGCGGTTTTTCCTCGACGGTCGAACGGCAACTTACTACTATCAGTTGTAATCGGCTTTCTTTCATAAAAGAGTATTTCTTCGTTCCTTTGTGAAAAACTACAAACGAGATACTGAAAATTGTCATTGATAGCGTGCGAACATCTGTGCTTATTTCTAAATTCTTTCAACTTGCTCTCCAAATTGATGATCTCAGCAGTTGTATAACAAACATATTGCATTATATTGGCGAAACAATCAATGTGCGGAAATTTTGGCTCTACGCGGGCATGGTTCTCGTCGAAACCCCCTCAATAATTTGCAATAAGCTTGAGAACTTTGTTCTGATTTTTTCGGTTTCGTTAATTTTGCAAATAAAAGAGCATACAGAAAAAAAAATTAAAGTTTTGACCTGGTAACTAATCCCATTTTCGAGAAATTGATTTAAAAAAAAAATGATTTTTTTTTTCCTTTGGGAAAATTTTTTTTATTCCTCTATAAAGCCATGGAAAAGAGGACTAGGACTATTGTTGCCTTAAGTTGGCTTTATTGAATATCGGAAAGAGTATTTTCATCAAATAAATTACCATAAAGTGGCAATTTGCTTACGTTACAAATTCTTTAACAGGTGGTTTCCTGTAGAAACCTGAGCCATCTTATCCAATGGACTGTAGCCCAGGGGCGCCATTGATCCAAAGGCGCCTAAAAATTTACTATATTGATTTATTTTAATTTTGAGTGAAAAAATTAATTATAATTTTAAATATATTAAAAGTAAAACTATGGTTAGCGCTTGTAACTAGAGCCATATATTTTGTAATATTGCTTAAACATTTATATCATTTCAAAAAATATTCATAAAAAGTCAATCAGTGCACAAATTATAAACTATGCTTGTAATAGAAGTAACATGCATTACAGAAGCCCTCTTGCAAAATCTTGTTTTGAAAAGACAAAGGTCAATAAAATTGAAAAGCCATAATCGGAGAACAGGTGACTTTTTTTTTGTTCCGCAGTTACTCTATTAGGTAGACATTTTCGTTGGAATATAGGCTTTAAAATTCGTGGTTATGGTTCTGACGGGGCGCCAAATTACTTTTTCCTAGTGCATTTTCCTCACCTTTTCTTAGAGAGCCTTGGTCGAAACCACACCCTCTGTGAGGGTTAAAATCGGATAACTGGTTTTCTAGTGTCAAACTTTCTAAAAAAGTTTTAAGAGATTTAAAATAATTTGTGTCCATGTAATTCCTTTAAATAAACGGAGATTTCTCAAATAACTTTTACTACATAAGAATCGAGAAATTAAGTCTTGGAGATTTGGTTTTCAATCTGACGCTAAATGTATTTCATAATTATTTACAATGCATTTTTCAGTTTCTATACGAAGTGACAGGCTATAACAAACAAAAAAGGAGAAATTGTTAGATTTTATGGTATGACAAACAAAAGTCGATGTTCTGATTTCGTTATGCTGGAAAAATGATGTCTCAAGAAATACCTGTCATCGGATTATGTTTTATACTTTTACAATATTCAAAACAACTCTTTAATTAATCCCTTGTAATTTTTAAACTCAAAAATATGGCTAAGGATATAAAAATAATTTATGCCATCGAAAATCTCCGTTGGAAACTTATTATAATACAGATTATATGCAGTGCCGCCCAATGCCCGCCTTCCAGTGGAAATAAAAGAACTTGATTTTTAGAATCAACGGCACAGGGCCAAAAAATAACAAGAAAGATTATGGGAGAAGCAGGTACGAAACTAATCAAAAATATTGTCAAAAATGCTATAATTGGGCCTGTGATGAGCATTTAAATGAAGTATAGGTAAATTGCTATGATTTTTTCACTACTTATTAGTAATTTTTATGAAAATATTTAAAATAGTCACCTAAACTTATTTTTTCACTTTTTTGAATTTCTCAGGTGTTTATTATTTAACTTTTAACTGATATATTTTTTCTTGGAAAAAATATTGGTAGAAAACAAAAGAAAAAATAGGGATATAATATGTTCCGCCAGGTACATCAACTAGTTTTACTGAAATTCGCATCAAGTCTATAAATAAAATAAGAAACTGATATTGGAAATATTTAAACGTTAAAACAGAAAATATTAATTTTGATCAAAAAGAAGTTACGTATGTACGCGGAATTTTTAGCATAGCGTTAATTAGTTTAAAAGTGTTAAATTTAGTTTAAAAATCTTATTATCTCGCATCTTCCTGGATTATTTGGAAAGAATTTTTTTAAACGCAACATATGGTGTTTTATCTACCATTGACAAGACTATTTTCTCAATATCTTAAAAGCTTAAAAATGAAATGAAAAACACGAATCTTCTTGAAGCAGAAAATTATACAAAATTTTTATTTAATTATTGGGGACAACAAATTCATTTTACATTCTCTAACTGAATGCAGAATTTGTATTATTATCGTATTATTAAGTAATAAAATTATAATATATTTTAATCAGAGGCAGATACAAAAGATGTTAGTAAAAACTTAATACTAAAAAAAAATGAAAGAAACTGAAGTAAAATTCTTTGATTGAAAGCAGAATGAATTATTGTTTTCGAAATGCATTTAGATGAGTGATATTTCTCTAAATCATTTATGAAACAAATTTTCTCTATATTTATTAAAAATAAGAATATGAAAAATTCTACTCTCTCTAAAAGCTTCAGATTGAAACGGAATCGTTTTCAAATCGACGAGTAAGTTCTTAGTTGAAAAGCCACAAGACAACAATTACTATCAGTAGACTGATTTATGAGTTTGAATGGTCCTACCCCTCCTGTTATGCCAAGGGGCAGTGGGGAAGATGATACCCTGCTGTTATACGGAACAATAGGCAGAGGGGGAAGGAAAACTTGCTCTGCCGTTCTTCACGCCGTCTGTGAATAAATCTTGGAGCAATTTGCGTGCACCATCTAGCTACAGAGGGTCCGTTTTCAAAGCATTCAGCTGAAATATTTGAGCCGTTCAATGGGTTAAAATAATCTCATATACGAAGAATGTTAAAACGCTTAATGCAAGATGGTTGAAAAAAAATTAATCTCTGCTCTTCGAATTGTACTTAAAAAATTTGTTTTTGTATTTCAATCCTTTAAAAATTTGTTAAATGCTAATGTTTCTTTGTAAATAAAGTTGAATTGGTGATTTCACAAACTACATGAATCAATAACAATCAAAATGCTGAACTATTTTTTAAATTGATGTTTTTTTAAATCAATGAATAAATTTTTTTACCTGCTACATTTAAAATGCCTATAATTTGACTTTACTTTACTCTTGTCATTTCTTCAATAATTATATAACTACAATCAACTCCTTTAGAATGTAAAAATAGCTTAAACGCAATTTTGGAAAAAAAATGATTCATGTGGTTTCTACAATAAACGATTCGATTAGAAATCGTTTTCTGTCTGTGTAAATACAATTTCAAATAAAAGCATCCGAGCATATAAAAAGTTTAATCGAAATAAATTTTTGAATAAAAAGATACTAAAATTGTCTGTGTGTGAGGCTGTATCTAACACAAGCATAATTTCCTTCCCTACTTACTGTTGCGAATCTGAAATACTGTTCCCCTGCTATAATAGTCTTATGGCAGGAAAGAGAGTTTTACAGAGGTTTCACTAATGAATGAATTTGGGAGACAGATTTTCTACTCTTATCTTAAAATGAATTATTATGAAGGAATGATTATCTAATCTAAAAAATTCTGGAAAAGCCAAGAATTATGACCCTATCTCTACTAGGAACGAAGATATAGAGAACCTTCGAGAGAATGCTATGTGACGTCACACCTTATCCGAAAAGCAAGAAATACCCAGAAGCCGATGCGAGTGAGTCAGTATCTTTTTGGAGTTTTCACAACAGCGCACGCAGGTGAGCTGATTTGCTCTCAACTCTGTTTAAAATGCTGTTACTGATATTTATTAGTGATCTGCTGTCTGCTTCTGTAATTAATTTATAAAAGTGCTGTTTAGTTTTGTTACTTGTTTTGTTGAACATATGTAAAGAAATTTTCCTATAGAACAAATAACAATTAAAATAAATTTGTTGAATAAAAGGAAGAAACAATTTTGCCTTATGGTTCGGGCGGATTGATTTCCAAATGATTGACTTCCTGATGAATTTTCACTATTATCATAACTCTCCAAATTTATTGAATATTCAGAATCACTAGCTCTATCTTCATAATGAACATATTTTCGTTCTATATTCACAGGAAAAACGCCACTGCAACTCGGCAAATCCATAGTTTCGCACACATTTGCGGCGGAAATGACCAAAAAAAAAAACAAGGCCACAAGAAGGAAAAAGCAAATGACGATTAAATAAACTTATAGCTCCATCTAGATGCTAAATGGAACATGAAACAATGACTAGTACAATATTTTTAGCTTACACGGAGAAAAAGCGGGATCCGTATTGAAAATCGTCGCTTAACATGCAACACCGCCTATCTCAATTCTTTGAAATTTCAGATACGAAGGAAATATTCAATTTTTCGCAACCAATAACGAATATTTCTGTATTTTTTAACATACGATATAAAGATGAGACCGCATTTTCCAATTACATGTGAAAAAAATTAGAAATGATAGTTTTTAGTTACGAAAAATTCAGTATTTCTTTCCTCTTTGAAATTTGGAAAGTCGAAGCTACCTTAGTTGTTCATCTCGTCATTTCAGAACTATTCAAAACTAAGATGTCGATCCCATAATATTGTAGCTTCATAGAGGGATACCAACGCAACCTAACTAATATTCTAAGAAATTCTATCGTAATAAAATTCAAACATGTACAACTCCTGCGGGAATGCTTAGTATGTAAAAATGACAATAAAAAACTGAACAGGTGCAAACTAAAATAGAATTATTCCTTAATTCAAAATTTCAAACTATATTTTACCATAAAAAATTGCAGCCGACGTTTTGAATTTAGTGTAAATGCATGGAATTCATAAGGGTTTTCCAGAATAATGCTTTCGTCAATTTAAAATTCCTATAGTTTCTCTTGCTATGTTGCAAAAAACTCAAAGAATCTACATTCGTTCAGTGTTTCTTATGTTTCATTATTTGATACCCAATTCTCCAAATTACTGTCTCTAATGACTTTTGGTACAAATATGTTTTTCAAACTTCGTCATCTGTGTAAATATGACTATAGTATGAAATACTTACAAATAATTATAAACAGTAAAATTGCGAAGTCTTTAATTATCCGAAGTACTGGTCATTTCTAGTCCTAAATTGAAGCAACCAACTGAAAAGATTTTAAATACCTCCTTTTATATATTTCATAATTAAATTTTATGATTAATATGAATCTTTTAATGAATTCTTTCATATTCACTACCAGATGGCGCCTCTAATAAGAAGTCAAAATATTGTTAAAAGTAATTATTAAGTTTCCTAAATATTTATTTAAAAGAAGAGCACACTACAGAGAAAAACTCCATTTACAGATTGGAGGCACAAAATTAATTATAAACACACGAAGAACAAAAGTACCAGTGAATCTTAAAGATATAAAAAAACGTATTAAAAATCAAGAGTTGTTTACAGAGAATATAAAAGTCCAAAACACCAAACCATGAAAGATTTTTCAAGCCCATAAATAAATTATGACGAATGCACACTATCTCAAAAACGTTAATTTACGCAACGCAAATTTTGTTTCTATAATACACTACAGTTTAGCATGGTCTCCATATTATATATGGCATCCTTGTAAGGCATACAAAGTTCTGACTTTAACCACTCGACCGCCGCCATCTCTTGATTGCAACTGCAGCGAACAAGTTGATATTCTACCCGTTAAACTTTTCAATCGATTTTCTCGATTTTGACTGAGTTGCACAACTTGCGGCCTGCAAGTTATGTTATCCTAAGGCACTACCACAAATGAACGTAATTTGAAAGAAATCAGTGACACATACACCTGGTGTTCCCCTTGTCAGATTTTCTAAACAAATTCTTATTGTTGTGCATCAAAATAACTTTACTGTGTGTACATAAATTGTCTACGAACAAGGTTAAAATTCCAGTCAATGAGAGCATCCATCTATTTATCAACTGCGCCAATCTTATTCATGAAGTACTTGTAACACCATGATAGAATCTTGGCTCACTCACACTTTAAGGTGAGAATCAAGACACAATTCCGGGCAAATGGAATTTCTTTAACCGGACACATCGCCTTCTAAATATTGTCCTTTATTTGAAGTGTTATTGCACAAGATTTTTGATACTATTCAAACTTAAAATCATATAAATTTAACTTGAAGACGAAAAATTCATCTTGATTTGCATGTTTAAAAAATTCTCTTTTTAAATTCCTTACTACTTTTTCAAATATGAATATTTTTGCTTCAGATTTTATTGTAGATTCAATGAAATATATTACACAAAACTCTGCATGTATTTAAGGCGTATCAAATATTGGCTTAAATATTGATTTTTCACTGTAGTATTATGTGGTGAAAAATAAATCGATTAATATAACGCCACTTTAATTTATAAAGTTTTAATTATATATATAAATAGTTAAGTTAGGCAAGCCAGATCAAGGAAAAATGTAACAAAGCATTCTGCGCCCACTACTCTTTACTGAGTAGGAACTCTAGTCTAAATCCCGACAACAAGGTACTGATCTATTTAGCGTATCTCAGACCAATTATCTCTTGCGCCAGTCCCATTTGGGCCTGCACTTCCAGAAGTATCTTACGAAGCATTCAGAGGCATGAAAACAAAACCCTAAGAACGATTGCAAACGCCAGGTGGTACCATCGAAATATTGATATACGAAATGCATTAAATGTTCCTCCCTTCAGCAGTTCATTGAATAACTTGCTAAAAATTTCTATAGAAAACTGCCGGATATCAATAACCTCGAATTAGCCAAAATTCCTGTTAATGATCATAATGATAAACAGAATCGTAAGAGATCAAGAATGACTATCTCATTGAGAGTTTCCCCCTGCTCTGTTCTGCATTTCTTTTTATGCCTTAGATAATTTTTCACTATTTTCTAATCTCCTATTATATTCTTTTAAAATAATTTATTTTAAAAATATTTTTGTATTTATGTAGTTTGTAACTTTTTATTGATTTAATTTATTCCAAATTTGATCTTCCTCATAGTGGTTTATGATTTTGATTATCAGGTCTAGTTTTCATTTCCACTTAAGCCCTAATGTATTAGATTTTCAGATGGTGGGGCCTGCGACACCAAGGAGCTGAAACCACCACAATTGCTTGAATTAAATTAAGTTTGAAAAATAAAGTGGTGTAATGATTATATGTAATGATGAAAACGTTTTCGAAATATAAGACGTCCCATAAGTGCTTAGTTTTACAGTTAAAATTGAAAATTTAATGTAACTTCAGAACTTCCCGTACGAATATGCCGCAATTTTGAATAGGTTAATGAAATGGTCATCTGCTTCGATTACTGTTAAGAGTTATAAGTTTTGCTATTTAAAATTCTTTTAACATCAATTTTGATAAAATATTTCATGTACTCATATTTATTTTAAAATGAAAAGTAAAAGTGTAAAATGTACAGAATAATTCTTACTACTACATGAAAAAATTTCTAGGTAAATAGTTACATTATTTCTCAAGATATCGCTAAAAATTCAAAATTTTAGATAATTTCATTTGCTTATAATTCCGAAACCAAAACTGCTGGGATGATTAAACTTGGTATTCCAGCATAAATTTATATGTAGATTCGAAATATTTTTTTTAAAAAATGTGATTTCCTTGGAAATTTTGAAGTTAGCGCAATTATAAATATGTAGACGACCCCTTTTGAACTTTTTAGACATGGAATCTATTAGTAGACGTTATTTCCTGAAAATTGGTACCTTTTGTTTTAAGATAAAATGATTAACGGCGGAATAATGCTGGGTGGATCCTTTTATTTCCCCGCGACTGTACTCTTCAATGATCGTTATTTTTTTCTTAACTCTCAAATGGAGTAAAGCGTTAGACAAAATCGAATTAGATTTTGATATACGCACCACTGCAACACAGCCTGTCTCAAGAATATAATACCTATCTACTCCATTTTCGAGTAACCCAGTTATTTTTCGTACTTTATCGACGAAACTGAATGATCTCGATTAAAAGCAGTTTATTATTCAGAAAAACTATTAATATGAACGAAAAATATGATTAAAACGGCTTTAGTCGTAAAAATCTGCGAATGACTCTGAAACACACTGAGATATGCTCTGTGATGATAAAAATTGGATAGGTGGTGTTATCATTTGTGCTCTACCTGTTGGTGTGACAGACAAACAGAGTCCACCAGTCGATCTGCCATCAAAATTTCCATGAAAATGTTTATCTAACTCAAAATGGCCAAAATCTGAGATAGGTGGTGTTATAGCGGCGGTACAGAACCGGGGACCTTTGGGTTCCAAGCCGAAAATCTTAACCACTAGACAAAAGGAATTCCCAATGTCCGGAGGCGGATATAGGCTAATATACATAGAGTAAGATGGTGTAGCACGGTGAGCTACAGTGTTGCTTGTTAAGTGACGATGTGTAATGTTTGGTGATTTTTGTTTTCACATTTCGGAAATGGAAGAGCACTGAGTTTGTTGAAATGTCACCTCAAATTGGCAAAGCCATTGCTGAAACTTTTTAGATTTTGTGTCGAGATTATGGTGAAGGTTGTTTCAGGCTATTTCAATGGTGACGACGCTTTATTTGGAGTATAGCGTCCAATAAAGACTATTCGAAAACTGGGCGCCTTTCTACATCAGCGGACGAACTTTGTTTCAAATAAATCATATTTAAATATTTAGGCAGTAGCAAAAGCTCATTATACAGAATTTTGTGCGATACTCTACAGACACATCGCAGTATAATATGCACATTGTCTTTTGATGGAGGAGAAAAACACGAAACATATTGCAGGAATTATTGAATTACGGACATGTGGACCATATTACATGTTTTCGTATGCCTCCATATTTGAATCTGTGGACTTTACTTTAAACATTTTTATAATTCTTTTGAAACGCTCGTCTCGAAAATTATTGCATTGTGTAAAGTTGAGAGTTATGTTTTCCAATCGAAAATGTGTAAGCAAAAATTTTGGATATGTACATAACAAAAGCAGTTATAAAAATAAAGAGCAAAAAATTAACATGTCATTTTTATTTCTAGCATTCCTTATTTTATTTTACTCCATTTATGATTCGCTTTTGATGAGAAGTCTTTTATAATGGTAATTTTCATCTTAACAATGCATTGTCATTAAAATGGGCTTTTACTGTATTAAGTAGGGTTAAATAGCGTTTGGAATTGTATTTCAGAACTCGCAGTGAAATGACATTTCAATCGATAATTATTGAAACATATGTCGTCATAGAAAAAGGGATAGAAAATAGGTGAGTATTTAAGATAACTGATTTTTGCGTTGAATAATAGAATTTCACAGTCGCTTTAATTTGTTTGTTTTACAGTTTCTAGTGTGTTTTAAGTTTAATATTTGAATAAAAATTGTTTCATAAGTGAAACAACTATCTTAATGTTTTCAGGTTTTGCCAATGTACACAAAATAATTCGCAGTTTTGTCTCATGTAAATTTGCAATTTTGAAAATATACGTCGAGTGTTACCATTCCTTTACGCTTTTCAAGGAAACGGAGGAAAGTGCAAATCGCGGGAAACCACTTATATTAGGGGAAAATGGTCTAGAAATCTGAGAGGACAAATATGCGATATACTAAATGATTAAAAGTTAAATAGGTGTATTGTAAATCAAAAAAGTAATACCGTAAGCGTATATTTGGCATCATTAATTGCTCTTATTTTTCTCGAATTACTTATTTTCTAAATTTTTTAGATAACGTGTTAGATATTTTTTAATGGAAAAGCATTAGTCGTTTCATTAGAAATTTTGAGACAAAGGTAAACAATACAGGCACAGGTAAATAATATTATAATTAATATTGATAATATCCATTAATTTTTATTTTAACATTCTTAAATTAATCACTAACCTTCTTTGGGAGTCTTAAAAGAAAAATTGGGTATATCGTTGCAAATATGTCTCGCTTTCGCGATTACTTCTTTGCAGTTCAGTACGTGTTTTTTGGATTTGCGATTTCAAACGTATTTCGGATAACGCATGTTTCGGTTAATTCGAGTTCGGATAACCGGGGTTTAATTCAAAAACAGTATTTTCAAAACATTCTTTAGGTGTGAGAAAGTGCGAGAAGCTCATGGACTGCGCAGAAGTTTTGGAAAATGGAAATACCGAAAGCAGAGTGCACACCATCTGGCGAAGGATCAGGTTCGCGGAGTGTGCGTCGATAGATGTTGAATGTGATCTGGTCACTGACGGAGGCGGATGGACTGTAAGTACGATTTACAGCCCATGGAAAAATCTCCCGAGGCAGTAATTGAGTACTGAAAGAGACAAGCAATGTAAAGCAAAAAAACTTTAAAAACCGTTTTTTACTTTAAGGTAAAAAGGCATACGACATGGTGCGGGGTAGAGAACCATGACTTCCGCCAGTGTGATGAAAGTTGGATGAACTGGATTAGCTTTGATTCTGTTGAAGTAATTGACATTTTTCTTTTAATTATCTGGCAAGGAAATGGCGACGACAACGGTCTAATTTTTGGTGGCGTACTTGGGTTCTATAACCTGAAACCTCCAAGGAATAACAGTTACCTTTAAGCAATTTACCAAGTAGAGTTATAGTCATAAACTAAATTTGATTTAGATAGTCATTAGATAAAATACTAGTCTTGCGCCTGTTATGGGGGATGGGGGGCTGAGAAGAAAGAAGGGAGCAGGAAAGACAAAAAGATCTGAGAAGGAATATTTAATTTAGTTTAGCTTGTCCATGTTTTTTATGCTTACATTTCTTGTAACTGTACCTTCGCACATTCATATTCAACTGCCACTATCTGGAAAGAAGGTGCCAAGATCCATGAAAGTAGACTTTCCCGCATTAGTCCTGAAAAGAACAGACGCCACGCATTCTGCTCGGACATATTGTGTTGGATACTAGCTCTGAGCGTTCTCCTGGGGTTGTTTGGATCATAGCGGAGAATATTTTTAATTCCTTCATTGAATCATTATCGAATTTTTGAACGAATTTTCTTGGCTATTTTTAGGTTGAAGTCAGATATTGTTGGGAGTTTAAGATCTCTTTGGATATTGGAAATTCTGAAATACCAAGGTGAGTTTGTAATTTATCTCGCTGTTGTATTTTGCAATATTTGAAGCTTTGGAGATGGCAGCTGCGACCCAAACGGGCCTGGCATAGCTTATTATTGGACGCAGAGGGCATTTGTAGACAAGGAGTTTATTGTCCAGAGAGAGATTCGAATTTCTTCCCAACAGAGGAAACAGTATATTCTTCGATACATCAAAATTGTATTTAATTTTTGTGAAATGGCTATTGAACGTAAGTGTTTTTCAGATAAATTACATACTCTAAGATTCTAGCGAGACATCCACATATACCGTTTTGTTGTTCAATGGTCTAGGTTTCCGGGTAGTTCTCTTTCTAGTGAAATATACTGCATAGCTTTTGTTCAAATTCACCATTACTGTCCATTTAATGAGACATCTTTCCAGTTTAGGGAGGTAGCTATTTTTGTTGCATGTGATTCGATCTTTAAAGATAATTGATTCGTTGAGTTTTTTATTGTAAATATCAGACCTGTAGCTATCTGATTTTGGAGGTTTTCCCAGGATTTCAAATCCACACTGCTATTGCAATTCCAGTGCTTCAAGAAAATAATATAGTTTAAGAATGGCATGAACCAATTCAGTAATTTTGATGGTGGATTTTAGTGGCGCCTTTTTCAACATAATATTAGTAATTTTTTCAATTAACTAACTTTCTCTATTTTTTAGTTTGCCTAAATTTATCACTATTTCAGATAGTTGCTAGGGGATTATGGGGAGTTCTTCCGAATTCATTAACTCTTTTTCCTCACCATACACTTGGTGGAGGTGGGATAAATCTTTGTTTCTAAATTACTTTTCTAAACTATTTGCTATCTCATTAGTTTTTTCGTCATATTTGTGTGCAACAGTGTCTTTAGTTTCGATGGGAGAAATTTTAAATTTGTCCTTGATCCATTTTTTGATTATTTTTTAACAGTGCCATATTGTGGGGTAACTAAGGTGATATATTTAACCCATCCCTTTTATATCTTTTTTCATAGAGTTTTTTAAAGATATGTAGGCGCTCAATCATAGTTGCTCTCATCGGTTGGGAGTCTTGTGCGCTGCCACATCTTATGTAATCCATTCCTAGTTGGCTTTTGTTTTTTAATTGCCTCGGAATATTCATTGGTTTTCTCCTTTACACAGATCCATGTTCTATTAACTACTTTAAGCATCAGGTTTCTTAGCTGACGGAATTCCTCCTGATGTACCTTTTTCGTATTTGGAGTGGCGGTGGAGGTTGCAATATTTAACCCTCTGACTGCCACAACGGCTTTACCGGCCCGTCATACAAACTGCCAGACAAACGGCCGAGCGGCCGAAGTGTCGAATGCTTATTTCCTTCCCCTTTTCAAAAGGGTACGGAAAAGGTGCGGAGTAATCTTATCTTGTTAACAATGGTTGTTTTCCCTCCCACTCCCTAGTAGCATGAACTCATCGTTTTTTGCCTGGCCTTTCATCGAATTCATCGGAAACTAATCCAGTATCTTCGAGACCATATCATTTAGATCAGTATCCGAGAACCGGTTTCAGTTTTGGTAAATTTCATCGGAAAATGATATGTTTATTAGCAGTATTTCCGATGAAAATTTGCCGATCGGAAATTCACGGCATATAGATATCGTTTCGATATCGGAAAATGCTTGAAATCACTGTTAGTCGAATTTGATTGGTCAACGACCCAGTGATGTGCGTTCGAGAGTATTTTCAACTTCAACTTCAATGGCGGCCACTACTCGACCTGACA
>BGPR01040438.1:0-13780 GCA_013235015.1 Araneus ventricosus | reverse complement strand
GAACAAACACAAAGTCGTAGGTGAAAGAAGTTAAAAATTCCTTGCTACAGATAAAACCCAAATGTTTGCTTCTGCAGGATCCAAATAATCCGATATACAATTCCATCGCGCCAGTAATTCAACTAACCAATTGAATAAACTAAAATTGAGTTAGTAATTTACAAAGTTACAATGCCCAACTTTTCTGTTGGCACGAATGGCGCCGAAAACAGGATGAATAAATTCGCAACGGGAAGATCACGCTTTTATGCGAGAGAAGCTTGAACAGTTGCCACTAGATACACGAACTTGGAGGGACGCAATCGTTTTTATTTGATAACTTCGTGCAACTGGCGTGACGTTGTGTATACGGATTATTGATGACTAAGAATTTTCATCAAATAGCAAGTTTAATGTTTCTAAGTTTAGATTATTGCATGCTATGTTTTCTTTTAACCAAATAAGTTTCCTTTTTTTTCTGAATTTGTCATTATAGTTATTAACACTATATGAGCAGCCGCGTACCAAATATCATGTACAGTCGTTGGAATTTAGCTGTAAGTAACAGCAGCTTAAATAATTCCACGGGAACCTTTTATACTTAAAATCATTCAAATGATCAAAAAGATCTCCAGATGAAAGATAAAATCACGAATGTATACAAAAATGAACATTTATTTTAAAAGCAGTTTTGATTTCTCATTGCTATCGTTATCGAAACAAGATCACCAAAAACAGAATTCTCAGAACATATCCTTTTGTTGATCACATCCGGTTGCCATACAGTAGAAAGTTAAAGTAAAACTAAAATAATTCGTAAATTATAGGTGGAGCTGTTGTCAAGTTTAAATATTAAATTAAATGGTATTGCTGTTATTATTAAGTATTTCTAATTATAGATTAAATAGCATGCATTAAACAAAATTAAATATTTTACAATATGAAACATAGTTTTCTTTCAATCGCGAATAAATGTCTCTTTTCACTGAATTTGTCATTAATTATTAACACATTATGAGCAGCTATGCACCTAAGCTTTATCGAGGAATATAACAAATATGCATTTCATGCTCTTAAAATGCAATTGGGGCAATTAGTCGGGCAATTCCATAACTGAACAATTTGCGAAATATTAATAACAAATTGATTCAGTGGCATTGTATCCGGCAAGTTTCCGAATAAATAACCCTAAGTTTTTCAAGTCCACATCTAAGTGAGATGTGATTTCAGGTTGTTAGGTCAGGTTTCCATTTACATAAGAACATTTTTATTGAATTTTTTTTCAAAAATTCAGATTTCTGAGGCTGCCTGTATAGTCCAAGTCTAATCATTCACAACGGCTTTATGCCGCGAAAATTCGACCATTCCTCTCCAAAACCTATCGTCAACGTGAAAAACCGCTCGGGATTTGCGCGGTGTGGTGCGAAAGTTTGGATATCCAAGTTGGCCCAATATCCATCATTCCATTTGGATTTCCGAGCCATAAATGCTGCGAGAGTAGTTACGTGTGTGGTGGAGACTTGGGGGAGCGTGGTTCATTGAAGTCCCATGACCAGGACCCACCGACTCTCCCATTGGTTTAGAGTCTAGAGGGATGGACGGGGCGAGACTCGAACCCGAGGTGAAACGGTGGAGGAAAGATGTGCAACCGCTGCGTTACCGAGTCCGTCACTGAGGTCCCATGCCCATCCAACTGGTAAGGCAACTGCCATTGTTACAGGGTCTTGGGGCGGCGTTCTGCCTGGTTCCCGGAGAAAATCGTAGACGGCGGGGGTCGGAGATCAAAATGACTGGTAGTGGATGAATTTGCGTGGTGTGCAGCAATCGTGAATGACCTACCCAAATTGGTGGCTAAAAAATGGAATGGCGTGAAATGCCGCCATGCCATTTGTGCGGCGTGGAGTTGAATGATCGGTTTTGCCCACTAGTGATTACGTCTGTAATCTGGAGGTATAATTTTTAAACGCTACAAATGCACCAAACACAACACAAAGAAAGTGACTAAGTAACATACAGAACAAGTTACTGCGCATTACTTGTTATTGTGGAAATTATCGAGGGAGAGGGGTGAATACCAGTAGAGGCGACTGGGTGGAAAAAGTGAGGGGGCAAAAATTTATAAACATCTAAAAGTACCCTGAAGTATCGGGGGTGCACAATAAAATTTTAAAATTTATTTACAAAATTAGTAACTTTCCCGAATATTATTGCTTTTCTAATAATTCCTAATTTAAGGCTGCTAAAATAAAATAGAAATTGTAGTGGTTATAATTCACTGCCTTCTCCTTTCTATGGCAGGTGGCGCTACTAGAGCCATCCGAGTTTTTCCCATGATGCCTCTCTCTCTCTCTTTCTTCTGTGTACTTGTCTTGCGTTGTTCTCTGTCTTGCGTCTTGTACCTTTTAATGTACTGTGTCGTGAAACTTAGCCATCTAATAAAAATGGTTCCTGAAACTGAATGAATTCTTCAACAGCGGCATTCCATATAAACATGAGTCTCGTCCCTCTACAAAATTTAATTTTTCCTACAAAAAGTAGGGGTCGACCCCCGACTCGCCCTCACTGATGAATACCATGAACTTTAACAACTTTATATTTTCTCGGGTACGAAGTATCTAAAGAGAAAGGATTGTAATTGCCAAATAATTCGATCTCAATCTGCACGTTTTATACTTTCCTGAGTCCGAAAAATCCGTTTTTGGAATTCGGCCTGCCTCTCTGTGAACACAGCTAAAAATACAGAAAGAGCTAGACGAATGAAATGTGCTATGGGACCTTTATACCAAAACTGTAGATTTATATCAACTTCTGAACCAAATCCGTCAAACGGAAAGTCTGTCTTTTAGTCCATGTGTATGTGAACACGACAATTCGAAAACGCTAAGCAGATGAGATTTTACATATGGTTTTATTACTGGAATTGTAGATCCTATCAAATTTTGAACTCACTATCAAATTTGGACAAAAAGAAAAATACAGATAATGCAACTGGGTATGCGGTCTTGACGCCAAAATTGCAGACCTGTGTCAAATTTTGGACGCAAATGCTTAAAGGGAAGAGGTACAAAACACATACTCGACTTTCTTCACTACATATTAAACTGAATAAGAAACGCACCTTATTGTGTAAGTATACGAGAAATTTATTGGGAACCCACTCCCTCGTATTTGTATGGTTAGTGACAATCAGTGGCGTAGCGACGGAGTTGCCACTGGATATTAATGTCCTGGGCGCCAGTATTAGAGGGCATCATGGAGACAAAACTTCTGTGCGTATCTGTCGGTTTTTGAAAGAAAAATACAGATAATGCAACTGGGTATACAATCTTGACGCCAAAATTGCAGACCTGTGTCAAATTTTGGACACAAATGCTTAAAGGAAAGAGGCACAAGACTCATACTCGATTTTTTTTTGACGAAGGGGCAACAAAAAAAATTATTATATTACACCGGGGCCATTTAAACTTGTTAAACCAATGATGAAATAATGTGTCTCTTGCCTTCGCTACGCCATATGTGGCAACTCAAGTTAGCCAGTACGTTTTATATCGAGAGCTTTATTACACAGAATATTAATTGGTGGTGTTAAACTCAAATATACAAATTATTTTGAAATGCATTAGCAGGATATTCCGTATAATTTAACAAGACGTAAAGATGCTCCGTTATCTGCACTGTCGGTTGTTGTCTTTGACTCTAGTTATGTTATCCACAGGAGTTTGCAAGAGGTCTAATAAAGCCAAAGTTTTAAGCCATCCAGGCACTATATTTGGTATCTATCGACGGCCATACTTCCAAGTCGTGGAATAATTTTCAAATGCACTTGATACAAAGTCGAAACAAACAAAACCAACTAACTAATAGATCTACCCAATTAAAGCACATTATTTGGCGTTCTCGGAATTAGCATCATAACTTGAGGGAGTAATCCTTTAAGTATCGTTATTGAATTCGATAAGGTTTTAAGATACCGCTGAGACCCCTGGAGAGTGAATATAATCGGCTAAACACGCGGAATACACACTGAATTCCCACTGGAATGGAACAGAGACAAATCATTGTCAGTGCGCTTGCTTCAGGGCCATAAATTTAAATAAGCTCTCGAGGATAAGCGAGCTTTGCGGCCCACGAGGAATATCTTTCCGAGCACGCGAGCAGCATTGAGTAGCCAACGGGAGATTAAATGATGGAGCCTTGGTTTCCAAATGAGAAAAGGTGCGACTCGCCTCCATTTTCTCTTTTTCTGCCAGAAAGGAAACTTAACCTTTCTTGCAGTGCTTACAAGTGCAGTGCGTGCGTTGAGGAGGTGGGAGTGATCTAATGAATGATTTTAGGTGGATTTAAGAGTGCCCTTTGGGGAACCCTTTAATGGAGAGACGTTGGTTGAAGAAGTTTTAGAATAGAATCTGACAAGAAACAAAGCTGTAAAGCGCCGAAGAAGCTGCTAGTATTTTAATTTATTAGATATTGCGACAAAATTGTCTTGTGGGTGTACGTGAATGCAATCCAATAAGCAGGACTTAAAAAAATAAAGCTCTTTATTTTACAAACATTCTAGGAAAAGAAATGTAGCACAAGTATTACACAGCACTAGTAAGAATTCACAACAGAGACTATCATTAAATCTCAATACAGCGCTCAAAGGTTTCTTATCAGCTCACCAGCTTGCTTGCTGATCAAAATCCAACTGACTCTTCTTGGCTTGAGAGCTTGCCTTTATACTTTTCAACAGGAAGTGACTTCATTACGTAGGAAGTGACGTAATCTCTAGAAAGTTCATGAAACCAGTAGAAATAGATGGAAAGTTTGAGGTCCTTCTAGAAAATTCCCTTTGTCGCCAAAATGGTCGCCAAGTTTGTCGCCAAGTCTAGAATCTCAGGGAAACGACTTTATAGCTTTGTAACAATATCTATACTTATAAAAGGCAATACCTGTGTGTGAGCGATATCCAAACGAATGTACCGCACTTACAGCCATGAAATTTGGCGCATACTTATTCGTAATGGTGTCTTAATGCACCTCGAAGTCGGAATTTTAAAATTTAATCTAGAATTTTTTTTTATTTAATGTTTTTTGTCGTTTTGGGTGATTTGTCGCACTAATTTATCAATAGCATGATTTTGGACAATTGTACGAAAAAAATAGACACGCCATCGGAAAGAGCGATCAATTTTTGTTCTAATGAAGTTTGTTTCTCACGTCTAACGTAATTTACTAAATTTTGAGAAATGTTTGCAAAATAGTCACTTTTATGGTAATTTTCAGTTCAGATTTCTTAAAATCCTCGCATCCGACGTTCTAATAACGCTATCAATTAAAATTTTTTTTCAGCTTATGACTGGAACGTTTCTGTCGGATTTAAAACTAGAACGGTTAAAATATCTTTTTCCGTTTTTTTTAATCAATTTTTTCCTGGTCAGTTCAAATAGATTTTTCTCTAGCGAGTATTCTCCCGAGCCTTCCCAACATGCATTATTGCAATTTCATTGGCTGACGGTGCAGAGCGCAGGAGGCATCATAACCTTCAACTGAATGACTTCGATTATTATTTTTGTTCGCATATTTTGCTTGCTGTATAATAATCATTTCCAGGTTGCAATTTTTTAATAATGTTTCGGATTAACGTGCTCTATACTGTTTTTCTACAGTTAAAATGTCATTATCGCGAAGAAAAATAAGCGGGGAAATTAATATGTATCTTTTGTTTTGTCTTTGAATCTTTTATTTTCAAAACTTTTTCGTGTCCTTGTGGGCGGTTTTTTTTTCCATTTTGTTGAAGTCTTGATTCCACGGACAACGCCGTGCGCGTACTGCTGGTCTTGAAATAAAATAAACCAGCGTGAGTGTTCTCCCCTAAACTTTCTCGTATACTTCCCCAAAAAGTTGCCATTTCCCCTTCCCCCGCGTGGCTACAAAAATTCGAACCTACTGTTACCGAAATCCAATGACTATCAGAAGGTTTTTCAGTACAGTGATTGAAAAATATCTAGGTAAAGAATCGAATTCAACGCGATGCGTACCGATTTTACGCTCTTACCGGCTCAAGGACAAACTGACGTAATTCGCTCCATAGCGCGGGCACAGAAGATTGCTTCCAGTACGCATGCGCGTGGAGATGACGGATTCTTTTCAAAAGTAAATTATACAGACCGACAGACAGTCAACCTTTTGACGGATTTGGCCCAAAATTTTATACGGACCTACATTCATGACGATAAAACTGTGTATGAAATTTTATCCATCTAGCTATTCAAGTTTTTGAGTTATAGTGTTCGCATGACCGCGGACAGACAGACAGGCAGACTTCCCGTAGACGGATTTTGTCCAAAATTTGACAGAAACATACAAATTATGTTTAAAGACCACATACCAAATTTCATCCCCGTAGCTCTAATAGTTTTCGAGTTATCGTGTTCACAGACAGACAGACATGATTCCAAAATTGTATTTTTCGGACTCAGGGAGGTCTAAAACGTGGAGATTCGTCAAAAACTCGAGTTCGAATTTTTTGACGATTACAATATTTACCCTTTTATATACTTCGTATACGAGAAAGTAAAAAGCGTATATCACACAGACAGAACGCCGCCCCGTGTTCCCGTGCCTTATACCATTACGGCAACTGAACCGGTTGAATGGACACGGGACGGAAGAAACTAACCCCACCTCTCACGGGTGCCTACAACGCCGCACACCAGAAAGCCACCCCCCGACAATTTATTAAGAAAAAGAGAGAATATACATGCAAGAAATAGTGCAATTGAACAGAGTAATGTTTCACAGATGGTTTACATGGATGAACATAGTTGCGGGCCTCCCACAGAAATGAGGCCCGTTCAATGAATATGGAATAACATGGTGTTTGACTAAACGTTAGGTGATGCATTAATACATTTTTGAGAAAAGGAAACTACTAACAAAAGACAAGTTATAAATACTATTTTCACATAGATATGTTTATACAGTTATGATTAGATTTAGACTTGATCGTTGTTATACTAGACTCTGAAATATACATTTAGAATTAGCAAAAAGAGATGTTATATAAATGCAAAGCCTCTGTGACTATATCACACAGACAGCTTATCGTGGTCTGTTTCCGTGGGCACGAGGGTAATGCCACTCGCCAGAAACGTTAGCAGCACGTGACCGGTCTGACGAGATGACGGAAATCGTGGACTGTATTCAAATGGCTTGAAAATGCACACGATGGTGACGGAAAATCGTCAGCAGCGAAAATTCAAACCAATCGGGTGCGACTTTGACGGTGACGTAGTTCGCCCCAACGATGATCGAAATCTTGTCTGACCGGTTGTCTCAATGTATCACGTGCTACAAACTTTTTTGGCGAGTGGCATTACCCTCGTGCCCACGGAAACAGACTACGATAAGCTGTCTGTGTGATATACGCTTTAGTGGGCTGCGGAACGCTAGTCAAGAAAGTTTCAAAAGTCGTCACTTCCATTTTTCCTTTATAAACAATATATTTTTATCCTTTTACAGTAAGCTTTACTAATTGCTGACACATACTTGCATATGATATATAAATGTATTATATGTGTTTGTATTTTTTTAACTTGTATATTTAGTTGGTGGGCCACAAAATATTTTTTATACAACAGGCGCTCCGCACGACCAAAAAGGTTGGGAACCGCTTGTCTAGGGGATCGGGTCACCCGTAGGTAGTGAGTGGTTTTACGATTGGCACGGTCCCACCTGTGAAGGACCCACCAAATTTGATGGGCTGGAAATGGAAAAGGTCTGCTAAAGGCAATATCAGACGGCAGCGTTGTGTGCGCATTTTCCGTCTACCAAGGGGCAATTCCTTCGTCAAAAGCTTGTAGCACGTGACGCGTTGAGACAACCTGTCAGACAGGATTTCGGTCATAGCGGAAGGCGAACTACGTCACCGTCAAAGTCACACCCGATTGGTTTGAATTTTCGCTGCTGGCAATTTCCCGCCACTATTTGTGTACGTTTTTAAATCGATTGAATATAGTCCACGATTACCGGCATCCTGTGTGACCGGTTGTCTGGATGAGTCACGTGCTACAAACTTTTGGCGAGTGGAATTGCCCCGTAATAGACGGAAAATGCACACACAACGCCGCCGTCTGATACAGCCTTAAGAAGCTTAAGAAGACAATAGCGGCTGATAGCGATAATAATACACTGAACTGAAAACTAAAATTCCTCATTTAATAAAATGCAATATTCATAACTATTTTCCAATTCAATGTTTTAAAGAGACTCGTCAGACTAGTCGAACAAGGACATTAATTTGAGATAGTCAACTAAACCAGCGGGAGTGGTCTCCCCTAAACTTTCTCGTATACTCCTAACACATGTAGAGAAAACTAGAATAATAAAAGACGTCAAATAAACTTCCGTCGCAAGTAAACCAAAGTTGGAACCACGCGTGGTTTGAAGGATCAAAACAAATTCAAATCCCCTGCGCATTCTTTTGAGCAACAGGACCTGGCGAGACTCCCTAAATGTTTGCTTCCTTACAAAATCACTCCAGAATTGGTTTTTGGCAAACTGCCAAGTTTCGGAGCGTCAATTCTTGCACAGGCATTGCCACCAAGTAGGCATGCGCAGGGAGTTAGTTCTCACACAAGTATACGATTATACAGACCGACAGATGTCAACCTCTTGATTCGATTTGGCCCAAAATTTGATACGGACCTCATATTCATGACGTAAAACTGTGTATAAAATTTATCCATCTGGCTTTTCGCTTTTGAGTTATAGCGTTCGCATGACCTCGAACATACATGCAGACAGACAGACTCTCCGTACCGATTTGTCCAAAATTTGATAGAAACCTAAAATATGTTTAAAAGACCACATACCAAATTTCATCCCTGTAGCTCTATAGTTTTCGAGTTATGTGTTCACAGACAGACATAATTCCAAAATTGTGTTTTCGGACCAGGGAGGTCTAAACGTGGAGATTCGTCAAACTCGAGTTCGAATTTTTTTGACGATTACAATATTTTCTCTTGTATACTTCTGTATAAGAGAAAGTAAAATAATGATTTTAAATCGGGTGTCATTTAAACATTGAATAGCGTGGCGGAAAAAGTTTATCACGTCTGTGATGGAAGTCACAGATTCTAGGAGGAAGCGGAACTCCGTTATCCAAACATCCGTTGCCCGTTGCACTTTAAATAGAGATTAAAAAACGAACTACCATTGGTGGTTTTGAATGTTACTCCGTCTGTAGTTTTACACATATACCGATGTCACAATAAATGAATAATAATAAAAGTAGATTTTTGTTCAAAAGACAGAAATTATATATTTTTTTTCCACCGAAAAAAGTAGAAAACAATGCTAAATAAATTTTCTTCATCTGATTTAATATTTTATAAGTTTCCGTAGTTCGTCATTTTGAATTCGTAGTCCAGGAATTTTTTTTTTCTTCTCGGTGTAATTTTACCTTAATGAATCTAGAATCCGTGTTTTTTAAATATAATTTTTTCAAATTTTATTTTAATATTCCAGCTTCAATTTTTTTTTTGTTTCCTTTTTCTCCTTGAAAGAAAAAACGTGAAGAAATTATTTATAATTACGTTGAAATTTAAGAATTAGACACTTGAGAAATTAAAACAAATCAAATTTCATTTCAGAATGAGTAAAGAATTTCAAATGCATGCAACATTTCAGTGCTGAAAAGAAAACCGTGCTATTTTTCATGCGTACTGGAAGATTAATGAATCTTAATTATCAAAAACATGAAACAAAGAATTAAATATTTTATAAATACTTACAGAAAAATTAATTGAACATGAAGTATTAAAACAATGAATACGGAACATTTTTTAAATAATATGTTTGTTAATCGGATGAGCATTTAGATACTTTTGAAATTTGCGAAAGAAAAAAAATTGGTTAAACAGAGCTGCTTATTTATATATAAATAAAACAGCTTTTTTATTTCTTCTCTTTTTCTAAAAATTTAAAATAATGCTTATACTAAAAAATTATGACAAAAATTCTTAATTTGAAGTTCTTACAGATGTTATCACTATTCTGAAACAACTTGAGGGTAACTAACAGTTCAGCTATGTTAAAAATTGTCGAAAATTGATGAGGCTACTAATTCAATAATACTATAAACAGTCACCATTGGCCTAGTGGATTATGACATGGGTGAGGAACATGAATAGGAGGAAGAAGGCTATGGTTTCTATCTCTGATTGTGCTCTTAACTAGGATTATTCAAAAACTGGTAGACAGATGCAAGCTTGAACAAAGAATTTTATAACTTAAGACTCGTTTCTGGAGTTTTTTTCATTAGAAACACAAATGTGGACCAATTCTTCCAGACAGTTCTCGAGGAAGGCAATCTACCTCTGTATATTAAAGTTAAATCAGACTTCTACCTCCAATATGACTTTGACCAGTAGAAAATGCTCCTCTTCCCCTTTTTCACGGATCCTTGGTTAGAAATGCCAGATCAAGCATGATTAAAACACCACTGATATTTCAACCATATAAAATAAAACACTTATTTATATCAGTTTGCAACTTATTACAGTGTCAAATTATTTACTAACTTATTTTATTAAGTTACATTGGCAGCTTAACTTTAAAACTCACATTAGTTCACTTTGTATTTAACTCTTATATCAATAATATTAATTCTTGACAAGCATTATTCATTTTATAATATTTCTATATTATAAAATAAATAATATTTCTATATAACTTAAGATGGGCGAAATGTTAGTTTCCATGGGAATGGAGATCATGAAAATGTTAATGAAGTAAACAATTTTGTGTTTGTGAAATGTAAACTATTTTTACATGTTGCCGCTACGGTTATCAGACGCCTTTTTAACAAAACGCTCTTATTTTGTGTGCATTTTGAAGTCCATCAGTTTCCACCTTTTTTCTTGTACTGTTTAAACTCCTGAAGAACTCTTTGAAAAGTTGTTCTAAACTTGAGAGAAAATATTTGTTTACATTAACCTTTCATTTTTTAAAAACCTTTTTCACAATATGTAATAATATACTCACATATGAAAATATTTATACAGACATATACACTGAGAAAATATTTCCTTAAATAAATACATATTATATCATATCTTTAAAATTGAAATAAAGTTAAAAGACATAAACAAGAGTTTTGCTTTCAGTCATGTGATTTTTACCTATTCGGATTAGTTTATTTAGATTTGTAGCGGTTACAATTCACTGCCTTCTCCTTTTTATACTAGAGCCATCCGGGTTTTTCCCATGATGCCTCTCTCTCTTCTTTTCTGTATACTTGTCTTGTGTTGTTTTTCTCTGTCTTGCGTCTTGTACCTTTTAATGTACTGTGTCGTGGAACTTAGCCATCTAATAAAAATGGTTCCTGAAATTGAATTAATTCTTCAACGGCGGCATTCCATATAAACATGGGTCTCGTCCCTCTACAGATTAAGGATCTTTTTTAAATTTTGGAGCTTTTTTTAAGACGGAAATTGTAATTTTGTGGCCAGAATGAGACCGGAGTCGACATCAGCAGTATTCCATTCTTTCTAAACACTTTTATTTAACTTGATTTGTTTCATGATTATAAAGATGGAAATTTATAATCGAATTTTCTCTCTCTTCCTGATGTGATAAAGTTTAAAAGTTTTGTACACTTATGTATTATTGATGACATTACACTCTTTTAATATTTTTAGAACTTGATCATCAGTTAGTACAGAGATTTCCCACCTGAGAACTATGTTGATAATGGTGGCAAACATAAAACATAAGAGATTGACATGAAAAAAAAATCACGGGAGGCCTTCTATTTCAAACAGCCGCTGATGTTATAGACGTAAGACTACTTTACTCGTGCACTTCTCCCGATTTTCATTTTTTTTTTGTTACTTGTTGTTTTGCCCTTTATCTCTAAAATAAGACATAGTTATGTTTTTAACATGTAGTTACCGAGAATAGAGGATCGCGTCACCAATTCATGCTTTCCCCGAACTTTGCGACTCAGTAATCGCTAAACTACAATTCCGATTTTCATTTTTTTTTGTAACTTCTGTTGTTACCCTTTATCGCTAAAATAAGACAATAGTTATGTTTTTAACATATGTAGTTACCGATATATAGAGGATCGCGTCACCAATTCATGCTTCCCCCCCGAACTTTGCGACTCAGTAATCGCTAAACTACAATTCCGATTTTCAATTTTTTTTTTTTATAACTTCTGTTGTTACCCTTTATCTCTAAAATAAGACATTCGTTATGTTTTTAACATATGTAGTTACCGAGATATAGAGGATCTCCCATACAACGTTTCCTGCAGCGTTTTGGCGTGTGAATCAAATTCCTTCCTGAGACCCCAATGGAAGGAGCGTAGTCCTACTTTAAAACAGTTACATAACTTTGTTTCCCCAAGTAATATGAAAAGTGAAAGTGAAAATGCTACTACTTAAAATATCGGATACATCCTGTATACAAATACAGTAGTAAGCATGACTCAACTTCAAACATGCAATTTCATTTCAACGTAACTTTATAAAACTCAGCTAATCTAAGCCCTTAACGTTATTAATAAATTTTCTTTACGCGAAGGAATGGTTGAGGAGGAGGGAGACAGTAAGGCAGGGATGGCGAACAGTGGCGAATCCAGGGTTTCAGTCTGGGGGGTGTAAAAAAAATTTTTATATCGTCGTGACAAATGTCAAACCTTATGGCTTATGTGAACCAAAACACTTTAACTTTACAGACTTGACTCGCCTGACAATAAGAATCATAAAGAACACTACAATATTTTCCACAATTTAATAAAAAACACAATATAACTAGCAAAAACATGTTTTAGACCGCGTCAATGTTACAAATACAAGTGGAATGACTACAAAAGTGGGGGCATTTTCGAGCCTGTCAAAAGTCAGGAAGAAATGTTGTGAATTTTTAAAAAGGGAGATTAAGAACAAAAAAAAAAAAAAAAAAACCATTGTTATTTTTTTTAAAAAAAATAAAAAATTTTGGTCTCGCGGGGGGGGGCCGCAACCCGACCCCCCCCCCCCCGGATTCGCCACTGATGGCGAACCTTTTTATTCATTCGATTTTTATTCATCATTTTTTTAATACTATCCCGAGGGTAACTAAGTCAGTGGCGTCACTTGGAACGAGGAAGGGGGGTTCGGTAAAAGGGTACCAAAGATCTGGAATAACTGTAAACTGGTACACCCCCGTTCTACGATGCAACGAATATGCGCGCCAAGTTTTTGCTCGACTGTCATGAGTCATACACAGGTGCAGTGAGACGATAGACAATCAGCTGGCCGACGTCCACTTGGAAGCATTCTTCTACTAGCAGTAGGCGCACGGCGTTGCCCGTGGAATCAGGACTAAAAAAAAAAAAAAAAAAAAAAAAAAAAAAAACCGCCACAATGGCATGAAAAAGTTCTTAAAATAAAACAAAAGATACACATTAATTTTCCCGCTTATTTGTTTTCGCGAAAATGAAATTTAAATGCAGAAAAACAGCACAGAGTAAATTAATCCAAAACAATATTAAAAAATTGCAACATCAAAATCATTATTATACAGCAAGCAAAACATGCGAGAAAAATGAACACGTTAAGATACTGCCGAAAATAATAATCGGTCGTCATTTAATTGAAGGTTATGACGTCACCTGCGCTCTGCATCGTCAGCCAATCAAATTGCGGACAACGTTCCGGAAAAGTGTCGCGGGAGGAATCTCGCTAGATAAAAATATCTTTCAACTGACCAGGAAAAAATTAAAAAAAAAACGGGAAAAGATATTAGTTTAGGTTTTCAAGCCAAAAGA
>BGPR01040437.1:814-13956 GCA_013235015.1 Araneus ventricosus | reverse complement strand
CGTGCGTTGTACCAAGGAAGCAGATGGTCGAAGTAATCGCCAAATTCAACTTGACCTTTTATGAACAAGTCGAAGAACTCTTCGAAGGTGCCATCAGCGAATTGGTAACCCGGTATGTTCTTCATGTGGTGGTAGAAAGAGACGCAGCAATCCTTGAGATTTCTGGCGACGTAGATGTATTTTGTATCGTCAGACCATGGCACCTAGTAGAAAAATAGGCAATATAAAAACTTCAAAAAATTTTATTTTGAGATTTAAAGATATAGGAACAACAAAAGAGTTACAGATGATTTTCGACGGCTATTTCGTGTCCCAGCCATTAAAATCCTAATAGCTCTTGAATAGTGTTTTTATCCTCTGTTGTATTACTTTTGAGTGGTTTTCAGACAATATTTTAACATGAGAATATTTTCAGGCCGGCATTCTAACTGTAAATAATATGCTGCGAAAATCACTACGTGGAAGAAAAAAAAAACCCAAGGAAAGTAAACAAGCAGTGGCGGCTCGTGTTATGTAATTTTGGGGGTGCTGTACTTCCTGTGCATCTTTAATCCTTCACTGCGCAGTAATGCATATTTGAACCACTAACACTTTTTGGCTTTTTTCATTAACTTTAAGTAATTTTATATTTAATGAATAACTAATAACATCTTTTCTTCAAATAGGTAAGTATTTTAACAAATTAATTTTAAGAAAAAATTTAAGCTCGAAATTTGTTTTCCAGTTCAGTTTTCTGTATTCCTTACTACATTTTAAAAAATTAACATTAAAATGACAATATAGTACAAAAATCAAATAATTTTTTTTATTAATTAAAGAGAAAAATGTTATACTATAACTAATATAAACAGAATCGTAAGCGAATATTATTTATTAGTATCATTAAAAATTACTTAAAAATAAAATCCATTCTTGTTTTGATTTTAGCGAAAGAACAAAAACATTAACCTTGATGCTTGTACGACGATTAAAAAATTTTGTATCCATTGAAATAAAAACAGCTACATTCATATTGTGTGCGTCAAAAAATATTTTATTCTTTTTTTAATGTTAGAAAGCTGGGTTCAAGCTCTGACGTATTATGTAGTAACGGGAATTGCCAAGAGGAGAAAAAAATGATTAATTTATTCTATTACATCTATCTATAGGTGGACTGCGATAATTGAAATTGGGAATATACTTATCAATATTCCGTAAGAAAGTCTGTTCCCTTAAGGGAACCATGTTTTATTCAAAATTGAGGCTTTTTAAACTATGAATCATGATTCCAAATAGAAAGGTACGGAATATTAGGGTTCACGAAAATTTTGAAAATATACTTGTATCCCGAAAAATTTCTCTTATGTAGGGTAGACCGGGGCTAGTTAGGCCGTTTTTTCTTCTAAGAATTTTTTAAAAAAGGGAATTCAAAATTTAAAAAAAAATTTTAAGCTGCCACTATTAGTGAAACTTCAGAAATAATTCGCCATAGTAAAATTTGAATATATTAACTATCAGTATTAATTTAAAACCTCAAACTGACACCAAGTCGCTTGGCTCAACCTGCCTCGACTAAGGGGTAAGTTGAGCCACTACTAACATGAAGCGACTATCACAAAACATTCTTCTATATTATTAATTTAAGTAACGCAGTTGTGTTATTATCCACATTATGTGTATTATTGTTAGATTGCAAAAATTGCATCTACATCATTTTTCGGTTTTGTCAGTATTTTTAATTATTTAATTTTTCGCCACCAAAGTTTATTTCATCTCTTGTGGCATCTTTGACAATTTTTGAAATTCAAACGACAATTTTTAGCCGTTTCATTAATTATCTAAATTTTTCTTAATTATTTACTTTGTATTCGATTTAAATAGTATTTGTCTTAACTTTTGTTGTTGTTTCCATTAATTTATCAACTTTATTAATTTATAAATCAAAATTTTTCAACGGGATTATTTACTGGCCATCTTGGTTAGCGTAGGTTTTTGGCGTTATCAGGTTTTGGCGTCTGTTACTGGAAACGTTTTCCGTTATGTATTTTTAGAATTCCTTTGTGCTTCTCTGAACGAGTGAGGTGTATTTGCAGCTGCGGACCCCAGGGCCGTTTGGGCTTCTGGGGGCCTTCAGGGAGCTTGTCAGTTTATATCTTTTTTTCCGTTGGAATTTAAAATGAAAGAGTTCGATTCTCCAACAAGTTTTTTGGTGATGTGATGTGATGTTTGATTCTGCGAGTTTGAAATCTTCAAGTTTTGAATGGTGTCATCCAAAGTTTTCATCTTTTGTTCATGTATGCAATGGAGGCAATTGTGACAACTTTTGGTGCAAAATTTGCATTATACAAATGAGTAGCTCGAGTGCACTGAATACTCAACCTCAAGCCCTGCACAAGAAATGATCAGGTTGCAATTCTTGAACAGCCTGCCCTTCAAAATTCTTTACGTTAACAGTGTTTAGATGGAAGTGTGCAAGGAAGCGTGTTAGTGTACCAATAATGCGGCTGAATCACCGAGTGCTGAAAACATAATTTTTTGATATTGCCATTTCTCCGAATTTTTTCATACATCGTGTGTTTTAATAAGTTTTTCACAAGCAAACAAAGACCGAGATGTGCTTTGTAAACGTACCACAATTATTTTTCTGCAGAATCAAAAAAATGCTCCTTGAATTTGTTGTTTTTAACTAGAATCCTCATTACTATATTTTTTTTCTAAGCCTGCAGTGCTTTGTAATATGTGTAGCTACATATTTTTTATTTTGGTTATTACATTTTTAGTTATGTGCATCATCTTGTATATGTATAACTCATGGCAGTGATCAAAGTGATTTAATTTAAACTATTCTATAATAAAAAGATTTAAATTAAAATATTTTGATTATGTTTTAATATCTCTAATTTGATTCCACAATTAGCAATGTACTACCCTACGCAAATGATTTAATTTAGTGGCTAGGTTTTTCAGGTCTGCAAAGGTAGGTGATTTATATGAGTATAGCTTGAATTGCTTATCTTTGTGTTGTATATTTCAGTAACCAGTATTGATTAAATAATTGTTCAATATATAATAAACTAAAATTTATCTTTGGGCACCTACCTTGCATTAACATTTCATAATAATCCTAGCAACCCCATCTAATAATTATATACAAATTTTGTGCATTTCTATTCAATAGAAACTTTATGGTCATCGTCAAATAGTAGTATGTAATTTTAATCAAAATTGAGTCCGCATAGTTTCTCATAACAAATATCTTGCATAATAAATCTGGTGCAATTCCATCCCACAAATTCAGAGATATTTCTATAACGCACATCCTGATAAACCTTTTCTAGCAGCGCGGGCCAACGTGCCCCATGCGAAATGGCCCAACTAGCCCCATATCGACATTTTTGTTTCTCATGAGTGTAGGGATTTATTTTGAAAGCGTTTTGATAAGTAAATAAGTCCTAAATGAACAATAAAGAATTATCTTTCAGAATATTATTTGTAAAAATGGAAATTATAATTTATAAGCAAAGAAAAAAAACGATTATTCATAAGTGAGGAAATTTACTCAGCTTAGCAAAAATTAGAAAATTATGGCTGGTTTTTTAATGAAATTTCTTCAGTGACGCGGATGTGGAAGAAGGAAGGCGGGATAATACACACTTGTCTGGAATGGCAGCGTTAAATACCGAAAAGTATTAAAAATATTGCGACTGGCCCAACGTGCCCTTATGGCCAACTAGCGCCGGTCTACCCTATTTCATCAGCATTTATAACTAAAAATCATCCAAAAAAATATTTTGGAATGCAAGAAATTCCATTACTATAAAAAAAAACTTTTTTCAATTAAATTTTTATTTATCACTAATTATATCTTTCATTTCTTTATTTATTTTCAAAGTTTCAGTACGCGAAAAAGTTATCCGCGCGAGAAAACGTTAATAACCCCGTTTCTAACGCGACGGGAAATGTCGACTTCCGACTTTCAGCTTAAAATTATAGTAGAGAAAGGTAAGAAAAGCCTGCGCTGGATGACTACGCATGCGCGAAACGAATTCGGTGCTGCAAAGATCCATAGTTCCCGTTTGAATTGTTACTTTCTCCTTTGCGTTTCTTCTTCGGGTAGTGAAAAAATAAGATAGGGAACTTCGTTTGCTGCGTAGGTTTTTCTTCACCTTTGATATGAATATCGTAATCGTTTAATACAAAACTGCGTTAGATTGTTGATAAATTTAAATAATAAATGCGAAATAAAATAAATTGATTAAATTTATACAATGGAAAAAGCTGGGGGTGCTGCAGTGCCGCAGTCCCTATGCACGAACTGCTCCTGTAAACAAGCACTGTAAACCTGGACATTCACCATGACACTGTTCTATTCCATTTGGACCAACGACCGGCTTGTTTTCCATCCATTCAAGCCGATAGATTACTACCGGCTGCTTCGTTCCCCCCTACTTCTCTTCCCACCAGACTGATTCCCATCCACATGGGGGATTTTCGCTTTTTGGAGAGAGCACGCTCCCCTTTCCGTCCTGATTTCTCCAGTCTGACTCCCACACAAATTCCTCCTCCTCAATGCTCTTCTCCACACACGGCTGATTTATCGCCCGCCACGAAAGATCATATTTCACTTTTTATGGCCGAACGGGATGAACTGAAATCCAACGTTGATGGATTTCAAAACTCTCCCTCAGTCTACGTCAATTATCACCGGGCTTTCGCATTGACAAATAGGTTTGGCATCCTGTGCTCCAAAAAAAGTGGACTGGAACACTGGTGAATGTCCCGCTTAAAGAGTTCCCACAAGGCAAACGGACGGGCATTCTTTCTGTAAAGTGTGTGATATAAAAACCTTACGCACAGAATGCGACGGCTGATGCAATCAAGACAGACGAATCAAGTCCAAAACCTTATCATGCTGTGATGTTTTGGACTTGAGGTTCGAAATTGTTTTTTCCCAAATCATTAATGATAAATTAAATTTGAGATAACTCGTGAAGGATTTAACGAAGTGATTGAAGATGGAAGTTGAAAAAGGGATAAAAAGAAATCACTTTTTAAGATCAATGATTCTCAACTTGCTGGACGTGAATTACCATTATTTTGAAAAGAGCAAAGACATAGAAGGAAAAAAACACCCCTACATAATTATTAAGAGGAAATAAGAAAATACACATTCTCTTAAGTGAAGAAAAAAATCTTGACTTTTAAAATAGGAACAACATCTGAGTAACACGAAAGGTGTTTTGATATTACCCCTACATTTCACGATTTATTTGTCAATAGCAGTTCAATAAAATGATTTAAATAGTGAAAAGAAGATAGAAAATAGGTTTGAACAAAATTTTAAAATTAAATGTTATAGGTTAAAAACTACTTAATTAATACTTCGTTATTAAAAAACCTTTCATACCTGAAGCTAAAAAATGTAATAAATAAATTATTTTAGCTATTTATTAGCTAGCACCTCATCAACGAGAAAATTATTGTAAATTCATTCATTCGAAAAGATTTCACTTTACATTTATATTACTTGTCAAAATAAATTAAAATCCCAAATCAAACAATTTTAAAACGCGCTTAATATTAGCAGACTTTCCGAAATATAAACTTTTATAATAGAAACATAAACTTTTCCCATATGTTGATGGTACAGATGAATATTTTTTGCTTACGTGGACCCATCGACTTTATGTCGAAAAATCATCATGTTCATACGTGATAGTAAAACTGACAAAAAATTATACTCACCAGTTCTAGAAACAGGCGATGTTTGAACTTTCATCAAAAAATGAATCCTCCTCGCCTACACTTCAAAATACCTTTTAACTTATATAGGACCAAATTTCTTATGCTTTATGTTACTGTTATGTAATGTTTTTTAAACATTGTTTATAGGCTGTATATTATCTGTAAACTGTGTGATGCGACATGCAACAAAATTTGGCATGTAGTTAGTTACATCTTAGGTAACAGGCACTTAATAAGAAAGGGATTTTTAAGATTTTAATTAATAATTAATCAAAATGTTTACGTTTTTTTCTCAATAACTTCGGAGCATATTTTCGCACAAAAATTGTTTTTATACCACTTTAAAATTAAAAAAAGGCTCTTCAGTGATACCAATTTTATTTCTGTACATTTTTTTCTCAATTTTAATAAATTTTTAACAATACCTTTAAGTACAATTTACAATACTTTGAAATGTTTTTTTACTGCATTTAAATGCATGCGCATTGCAACGATATTAAATATATATTTTTTGTGCGCGTTATCGTTACTATATAATTAAGAGTAAATCGTTTAAAGTAATATAAAGGCAGACGGATCAAGCCTAAAATATTATCGAATCTCCTGTATTTATTTTTGTCTCCTCACAACTTACATTGAAAAATAACATAACAGATTACCTTGTGCAAAGGCAAGTGCGTCTTGTAGCACCCGGGATGAATCATCATATTTTCCGAATCTTCAGCTCCCAACTGATCCAAAAATGGGCTCGCTAAGTAAAAGTCCGAAGGCCTCTCGAAAGTCCTTCCTCTCCGCATAACATTCAAAACAAGATTCTGCATCCATGTTGTTCCGCATTTCGGATAGGCGACAACAAAAACGTCTCCCGGCTTGGGCTTGAATTGCAAAGCTGACCGAAAGCACTCTTCGGAAAAAAATGCAGCAATGTTAACACCTTCAACGTTGAGAATGAATCTATTCGAAGCATCCATTTCAATATTTAAATCGGGTGTTCCGTAGAAATAGAAACGCCAAGCTGTTCTTCAACTTTCGTCACGTTTTCGCTTACGAAAGACAACTTTAAAACAAACAATTGATAATGGAGGTAATAAAAACAGCTGAGCGCTGCACCGTGATTCAGAGATAAAGCAAACCTGTTTCGTATTTAACAGTTGGAAGTATGCTACTGATAATGAAACTTGGTGTCACGTGTGCTATCGGTGACGATTCGTCAGACAGAAACTAGTGTCGCAAGATATTTCTCATTGGTTAAAATATATACGTCCAACACTAAGCGGATTTTACATTTCATCATCTAAAACGCATACATTCAATAAAACCAGTTATTTAGTAATTTAAACTATAACAGTGGCGTAGCTAAAGGGGGACAAAGAGGGCGGTTAGCCCCGGGTGGCACAATCAGACATGCACTATGAAGAGCAATGGCACTAACTCAGTAAATGTGTATATAAAAAAGGCAATTAATGTAATGATTTCGTAATTTTCACCTTTTGTGGTAAATTGCTGAAATGCGAAGGAAAGACAGGTGGTGAACACGCGAAATAGCAACTTACCTGCAGAGGTCAAGGGCGTCAAATTACCAATAGAATGTTTTTGACGTGAAAAGGTCTTTCCGCTCGTTACAGTGTAGCCGGTCGAAATTTCTTGTCTGACAGAATACCACCCAGATTTCAATCGCTAATAACTACGAGACTGATAATGCGAAAAGAACGGTTGACCACACAATGGATAAATCTTATCTGTAAGAGTTTTTCGCATAGTATTTATTTTGCCTGTGACGTCATCGTACCAGTGTAGGCGCATGCGCATGATTGTTATGAATTAGCTTTATGTAAGGTTAAATAAGTGTAGAATGGAAACGCGTTTAGCTAGGAGGTTGATTCTGGTGTCATTTTAAAGAGCTCGAGGAGTATTACTAGAGCCCAAAGTGAGACAATAAAAATGTTTATCAGAATATAAGTAAAAATCGGTATTAAATTGAAAATTTCAAACTCCGCATGTTTTTGGATTATAACAAGCAGAGTTTTCTTTCGAATTGTACGAACCTTACAGAATACTTGACAATACGTAAAAGAAATATTGTATTAAAATTTGAATTCAAAAATTTGAATATTACGGGAGATATGAGCATTTATAGTAAATAATGTTTTACCGCGCATACGCGAAATGTAAGTTCTATATGTTGTCAACAGATGACGCCATCAAAAGCTACTCTAAATAAAACATAAGAAAGGCGCAGTTCGGGTCTGCGCCGTAGATTTTTCGTGAAAACGTCGGGATAAAATCATAAAACAAGTATTTCGTATTAATATGTGAATTAACTATCGATCTCTTTAATACAATATTTACACAGAGTAGTATAACGGTTACAGAATAGATACAAGTTTATCGCATGTAGCAAGGGTCTGTGGTAGCTTGTGATTTATCTATTCTGTAACAGTTATACTACTCTGTGTAAATATTGCATTAAAGAGATTGATAATTAAGTCACATATTAATACGAAACACTTGTTTTATGATTTTATCCTGACGTTTTCACGAAAAATCTACGGCGCGAACCCGAACTGCGCCTTTCTTATGTTTTTCCTTGTTTTATGTGCCCAATGTAACTTGTAGAAGAAGGGCGGCTTGTTTCATGTTCGTCTCGGGCTACAAACTTTGTACAAAGTACAAAGGTACACTTAGCACAAAGGTTGCAGCCGAATTACACTACTGATCTATAATATAAAGCAGAAAAGACACGTGTCTGTTGCTCACAAGAACTACTCCGAAAGATTGAACAGCAGTGACAGGAAATTTCAATGCCATTCTGGGACTTTACTTCAAATAATTGACAACATGCTAAGATAATTATAGTACTTTGTCTGTTGTCAAAATCTGTTGGTTTTGATTACTGTGACATTTAATTTTGGTTTCTAATTATATTGCAGTGAAATAAATCTATTTTCTTAAAAATCTTTTCTTAATAGTTTTCAGTGACGCATTATCGAATACCTGCGACGCTATAAAAAGTTTTTAAAAGTTGAAATGAGTAAAAATGAATCGGGACGAAGGCAAAACGACACACTAACGAGAACGACGTATTAAAGAGGTTCCACTGTATTTAATAATTTATCATTGCCTGCATAAAATATTTTTAACAAAAAAGAAATAAAATAATTACATGTATAAAACATGAGTTTTTTTTCCATAATTCTATTGCAAAGAGAAATGGTTAAAAAAATCTGACCAATTTAGTGAATGCATATCATATTCAATGCTAACAAGGATCAAATAAATAAGGTCTAAATTTATGTGGGTAGCAAAATAATAATAACTAGCTGAGTAACAGGTTATCTCGAATAATGCGTCATTCGAAGCCATAAAACAAAAGCAAAAGTGTTGCCAATCGAGGACATGAAATATAAGCAGAAACAGTGTTTCCGAATAGGCACAAATGTAAATCAATAAAAATTCCACTAAACTAGATACAAAATGGCTAGAAAACGAAAGCAATAACATAAGCAGAAGGCAAAGTTTTAGTACAAAGAAAAGATGCAATAACGAGTGATAACTCGTATTGTCTCTTCCTTTATTTTTCTGGGACTATATTTTCAATCCAGATGTAAAAAATTATTATGACGTAATTTCACCGTCGAACAGCGATCCCGGCGTTGCTGGGGGTTGCGTCATTCCTTGACGGCCGATAAACTAAAAAATACTTTCCGGATGCATGAAGTTTTAAATTTTTTTAAGAGTGAAATTTTAAAGTAAGAGCTTCCAAATTTCACACGTCGATAACAAACTACGGTAACTTTCAACCAAAAAAAATGTAAGAATGAAATCGTATAAATAAAAGCCCCCAAAAAGATTATTACACGAAAAAACACAATTTTTTTTTTAAATCCGCAATTTTAGAAAAAAATTTTAATCTTCGGTTTCAAACACGGGTAAAATGTTTCGTGCGATTATTTCGAGAAATCGTGAAGTTATTAAATGTTTAAGTCGAATTTCGAGTAATTTCCGAAAAATCGTAAAAAAATAAGTTTGGGGAATCCGATTTTTGAAATTACTCAGTCGAAGAGAGCAAAGCGTACACTTCCCCAGGACGTAAACTCGATCGATCACGATGATGAGAAAGAAATACAGGGCGGTTCAAACATTCTGTCCGCGAAAACGCGTCAAAATCGACTTATTTTTAAAGAATCGCAAAAAATACATTAAAAAAATCGTTATTTTGAAAATATATATATATACCGTGTCATGGCGAAATGATTCGTCTATCCGATTCCGAAATTATTATTTTTTTTTTGTCTGACTTGAGTACGGAGGGAAGGATAGCAGTTTTAAAAACGACCGAAATGACAGAAATCTTTCCCTTGCCGTGCCTCGGAGTCTCTGCACGATAAATGGCATTACAAGGAAAGGCCAATCATTCAGTTTGGCGTTTTTAATTAATATATTTTTAATTAAATGTAATTTTGGAATTTTAACTGGTCAAAATGGATTCCTTGGAATATTTCTCATCTTTTGGTACTTTCTGCGTTCAGCGGTTCATGATAAGATAGCCTCATATATATAGATCCATTTGTTTACTCTCGAATTTTAATAGTGTGGATAATATTTATGGAAACTGATGTCGTTGCAAACTTACAGAGCATAAAAAAACTTAATAAAAACAGTTTTTAAAGACACATTTGTGTTAGTGTCACGAAAAGTAGAATTTTTTTCTAATTTTAATTATTTTTTGCTTTTTAATTTATAATTGATTATCGTAAAAATTACGGAATTTTGAAATAATTTTTTTCTCAAATTAACTACCAGGTGTGAAATCACAAATTTAATTATATTAATCGATTAACTGATAATTAAGTTCTGAAAACATTAATATAATGTAGTACCATCGAGCATAAACAAATGTACAAAAATTCAGAACATCAGAAATTGAGTGAAAAACCGATTACGATACTGCATCGTCACAAACATGAAACAAGTCTAGTTGACCTTCCGTTAGTCGCAATATTTAATAGTGTTACGAACACGGAAAGTCGCTTCCCAGCAATGTTAGTCTGATGGTTGGGAAGAGAGTTTTACAAGGTTACGCATGGAGTGACGGAAAGCGCCTGTTCCGGGATCCCCGACTTGGCGAAAAATTTGGCGACAAATAAATGATTCCAAAAAATGCAACCCTTTTCTCGATATTTTTATTAGGAAGGGGAATACACGAGAAAACTCCATGTGACGTCACGGCCTGTCGGAGAGAGTATATAAGGACGGCGCCTGGATCAGAGGAGCAGTGTTGATCCATTTGGGAACGACTTGGAGTTTCTTCTGCAGTGCAAACTAGGAAGCTGGTGAGCTGAGCGCTATTGAAAGTGCTGTTATTTTCGTTATTAGTTATTTGCTGACTGTTTGTGTTGCTAAATATCAAAATGCTGAACTGTTATTACCTGTGAATTGTTGTCTGTTTACATTGCTTATCTGTGCAAGAACTATTGTTCCCTGTACCTGTGCTACGTGTTTTCCTGCATATTTGTAAATAAACCTTCATTCTTCATTATCCTGCGTGTTGGACTGTTTACACCATACACCCACAGAAAGACTTTTTGTAACAATAGTTATCATGCAATCTTCATTTATTTGCCATTTTAATGCACTACAATATGAATTTATCTTACAAAATACTCATTTAAATTCCCATTAGGACTAATTATCATAGTTACAAAGAAAAATTATCGAAACAAAATGAACGTATCATGATAAAAATGACTACCAGAGGGCTAAATAAAAGTGTGTAAAATGAATTGCAAAGATAAAATTAATTATTTCTAATTCATTTTTAGCATCCCCTTTTTGCTATTTCGGGAGATTTCTTGTTCGCATTTATTGCTTTAAAAAAAGTTCATGGTAAAATACTAGTGATGTTGTCATTGTGCAAAATATAAATTTTGTTACAAGATGTAAATATAAGAAAATTTCAGAAAAAGTACACTATAAATGAATGAATGTTTATTTGAATGCTGGAGTTTGCAGATACAAAGTATTTATGAAATGTTTCATAAAATTTATTATGATATACACTGCAGAAGCACAAATTCAATGCATTCAAAAATCTACTATGAATTAATGGAAGTATTTAAAATAATGGATATGCAATTTATTTTAAGGAGCACTTTACATAATATATTACGTTATACATAATAAAATGGATACATTTAATTCAATCCAATAAACTAATAAAACTATAATATATAACTTAAATATATAGACTGATAGAGAACTGTGCATGATACGCTGAGTAGACTGCACAGATTTAATGAAATTAAGAATTAATAAGAGTGAATGAAAGTATTAAAGATAATGAATGAAAAATAAATGTTATTTTATGGATTTGTTACTTAGAATATCTTATATGTAATGGAATGCACAGATTTAATGCAAAATGATGGCGAACTGCAAGTGAATAGTATTTTATGAAATCGTTTAAAAAACACATTATGATGAACATAACATAATACTCCAAACCTTCGACAAACACGGTGGATCAATTTTCCAAAATGTTGAGAAGTTAAAAATGTGCGGTATAAAATCATGTGGTAAAAAAACTTAACTCAGTATGAAATATCATCACATTTATTTTTTTTTTAAGAATTAGATAACATATTCTATAAATTTTCATTTACTCAACTATGACTGTATAAATATTCGAATTTATACTATTATATTGAGCTGAAATCAATCGTGCAATTAGAAAGCCGTGTGCATCGAGAGTTAGTTGTACACAGATATATTGCAGTAAAAAAACACTAAGAATTAATGCAAGTATTTTAACTGATGCATATACAGCTTATTGATCGAGTATTTCACAAAATATGTCAGGGTATGCAGAATAAAAAGTGAATATTATATTCATATACGTTCTTAAAAAATCTAACAATTAAGCATTTAAAAGAGAACAGCAATATATTTTAAGTGAAACATTATGGAAGAAAGCCACCATATATATATATATATATATATATCAAAACCAACATATATACACAAAATAAAATATATAAGTAGTAAAACATATAATGTTGTTTAAACACCATTCTAAGAATTGAAAGAATTAGTTAAAATCACGGAGCATTAACATTTCATTTTATGGAAAAGTTTACAAGAATATTATAATTCACTTAGTATGGAGTTTTAGCAAATTCTAAAACATATTACACAAAATAATGAAAATACAGGGTTATTCAAAATAATTATACCGATTGCACATGGGTATAACTATCTCGTAAACAACGATAGGAAGAAAAATATTTGTATAATACAGAATGACACTTAAAGTTTTGTTTGCGTACGTAATAACTGCCCTGTATGACTTCCCTTGGTCGCAATTCCCATGCAGTAGCCCATTTCAGAACAGACAGTGTGAAGCATGTTCGCAGCCACCG
>BGPR01040436.1:0-13956 GCA_013235015.1 Araneus ventricosus | reverse complement strand
TCACAATAATTTCATCCCCTGAAGAAACGTTATTGTGCTTTTATTGCGTTTTTTTCATTTCACATTTTATACTCTTTCATTTTTCGATTTATATTCTATCTACCACAGCGCTTTTGAACTTGCAGCTTTTAGCGCATTCATTGTGTATGTGATATATTTATATATTTTTCCATCTGTGACTATTCGCATTTTTGTCTTTACTCGGATTTATTTTCAATTCGTTTTTTTCATATCCTTTCGAATTTGATATGAATGTTTGTTATTTATTTTATTGTTTTTCTATTATGTTTTGCCTCTTATATATATATATATTCTAATTAATCCTAATTAGGTACATTTTAAGCAACTTCTGAGATATAAAACACTGGCTATTTAAAGATAGAATTTCGTAATCAGAATATCCTTAATATCCTGTGGTTGTCCCAATTCAGAAACAAAAATTTAGATTTTAATTTACACCGAAATTATCACTCAGTATATTTGAAAAAATGTTTGAAGTTTTTATGAATATAATATTGTAATATCTGATCATTTCGAATTCGTCCCGAAAAAATTTGAAAACGACTCACTGGCTTCTTAGTATTGCGGAAGCCTGTATTATAGCCGAGAATGAAAACGTACAGGGTCGTTATAAAATATTTAAACTATTTCAAAAATTAATAGAAAAAAGCCACTAATACTGTTACAACAATGCTTTTTTTAATGAGAGAGAGAGTATTTTAACTTTTTTTCAGATAGGTAACGCTTCGTTACGACGGTCGTAAATTTTTGAATGGGTCCCATTTTTGACAGTTATTATTTGCGAAAATATAAAAGCTAGAAGAAAAATCAGAGAGAGAGCATGCGTTTGTAGGGAATTTTGCGCTCTTTAATTTGTTAATTCACATGTAGTGTGAAAACTAAATGTTTTTCGATATTTTCAGAAAAAATTAAAAAAGTAAACCAGAAAAAGGGCATTGGCTTCTGACGATTTATAGCCATTGCGTATGGAATTCTCTATCTGTAGCAAATTTAGAACGCCGTAACGCCGCGTTACCTATCTGAAAAAAACTTTTTTTTATTTGCTCTCTCATTTAAAAAAAACACTTAGTTGTAACATTTTTAGATTGCTTTTTTTTATTAATTTTTGAAATGAGTTTAATATTTTATGACCACCCTGTATATTCTGATTAATTCTAACGAGGGTCATTTCAAAAAATATATCATTTACTTCGATTAAATCTTCGCTTCAAAGAAAAAAACTAATTTAATACTACATCGTATAACAGACTCACAAATGTTTCTCTTATGATTACCAAGATTGTGAATAGTAGAGGATGTGACACTTTATGGCAGTGGCGGGGGCCCTCCCTCACTTTTTGAGGAAAATATTAAATTTTTATTTCATTATATCATCTAAAATATATCTAAAACTACGGAGTATAAACAAAACAGCAATGTCTGGGAAAGCTAGCTAATTTTGAAACTAGATTTTAAAATTTTGTTGCCTATTCCCTCTAGGGAGTAGGCAACTCCCTCCGAGGTGCTTTTAAGAGTCTCTACATTTTTTGCCCTCCCCACAAACCCTTTTGCCACCCAATCCCCGCGACTGCTTTATGATAGGAAGAAAACGGACTCATTTCTGTTATAATAAATAGGCAATGCTATTTTTCCTCAGCAAAAATTAAGATGAGCATGTTTTTTTGATTTATGGAACAATCTGAACACAAGTTTTAGAATGATCGGAATTCATAAACAATCTTCTGTAAATACTTTATGTACTGATTTTTCAAAAATGTCCCTTTTGTATATGACTTTATACATCTAAAACTTCTAAGTGAATAGATAAAGGAGAGATAAAATGTTTTAAAATATGTTTTGGCCCATCGAGATAAAAATGCAAAAGCAAAGGGTATGATGCGTCTATTATACTTATATGAAGATTTAATAATTGCATTTCTTGTTTTTGTCATCCTTGGTTAGTGTTCTGGTTTGAAGCTCAGAAGCGACTGATTACACAATAACTTTCCCAACTGCCATAAAATAACAAATAAAAAGATTCTAGCTGGAAGGTAAAGGCTGGAAGTATCCTCACATGTCCGCGACAAAGGGGAGGAAGGTGATTAAGCCTCACCGTTCGCGAGAAAGGGGGAGATCGGAGCGTGGTGACAAATCAAAGAGTGAATGGAAAGCTTGTATCCTTCCGCAGGAAGGCGGGTTTTCGCGAAGTGGGGGGGGGGGGAAATGAAGAATTTTTTTCAAATTTTTGCTAAAAACACAGCTTTTATATCTTTTTGAAAAATTTTAAAATATGCATTGGAAAGAAGATAACAAAATAAAGGTTTCCATAATGTCACTTTTATTTTATGTGGACTTGAAAGTTTTCTAAAATTGTTTAAATGTCTAAATTCAAATGTTTCGACTTTTAAGACATATTTAAAAATACTTTAAGCAGTCGGAGAAAAAAGTCATTTTATAGGAACCTGTATTTTTATTTCTTGTATCGAATGCACTTGATTGCATCCGATAAAACGCAATAGCAAACGAGAAAAGGTGTGAATCTAAATCTCCATAGGACAACATTACGTTCTGAAATTGTAGGTGGCATGTACAGGTGGCATTTCGAATGACCCTTCATGAGCATTTAACAAAGGTGTCAGGGAATAGAATAGATGTCAGAAAATGAATAGAGTCGTTAGTTCCACCCCTCTTGACCACTATTTTCTTGGCAATGGGACGGAACGAGAAATTTGCTAAGGATGTCCCTTCGCCATTCATTTCCAAAAGACATCAATCACCCTACAGCATCTAAAAGCGATGCTTACCTAATGCGGGGATACCACGCCTCGCCCTTTAAGCACTTACTTGAATACAACTAAATTTGAAAGTTAATAGAATGATCAGAATTATTTTATAAAATTAAAAAAATACTTGAGTAATTTTTGAGAATTTCAGGAAGAAAATAATAATTTTTTTTCTGACTTCAAACACATTAAAATTTTGCCATGATGATGCCCCACCCCAAGGCCAGCGCCCGAGGCATAAGTACCCCCCCCCCCCGGGGGGGGGGGGGGGTCCAATAACGAATCTGCCTAGTTAATTTTTCAAAGACCACGCATGTATTTAAAAATAATGCTGTACATGAATTTGTTTTGTGGAGAACTCTGAGATAAATATATTGGCGGGGGGGAGGGGTCTATAGGCATAATAAATTTTACAGATCTTGCAAAAACAGGTTATCAGCTTTTCAGTCCTGTGCGACAGAAATCTCAGCGTTTTCTCGGAATTTCCGAGGACCCTTTTCAATTTACTGACGCTTTTGGAAACCTACCCGTTTAAGGCGAAGTCTATTGTGTGAGTTCAGTAAGTAGCTTCGCTCCGACTGCTGAACATATTCAAGAGAAAGTCCGAACCTAAGCTAATACAAACGCTCGGAATCAAAACATGGCACGCGTGAAGTCAAAATCTGCTTGGTCAATGAGAGTGAGTTTCGGATTGCATCATCGTTTCTGCGGTCAGTATGGTCTTCGCTCTCATTATTTAAATAATTATATTTTTATGCAAAATTTCACCTGCATATTTGAAATTAGAATGATTTTTGTCTATAAATGGTGATTGCTTTCTCGCGTTTCTAAAACATACAGGATTTTCCCATTATTTGCTCTATCCGATGGTGCCTAGATTTTTTTCACTACGATCATAATTCTGCGAGGACGCGCGTTCCTTACACTTATTCAAGGACGCGCGTCGGGCTTCATAGGCCCGGGGTCCTGTTTTTTCAAACAAAACGTGCAAAAAATTACATTTACTTTAATAAGAAATATTTGTTGCACTAGCGTACATAATATGAAATATTAATAAAATAATTTTCAGATGAATCTCCGCTGGGGCGGGCATTAAATTGAAGAAGATAGATGAATACTTGTAATTCCAAGGTATTTATGAAAAAGGTTAGATTTGCCTCCAAAATTACCTGAAATCGCCGAGGTATAAGTTTTAATGCATCATCTGACTCATAGATATGCATTTCCAAGATTTTGAACCAAATATACAACTTTTGCTTGGCCAAAATTTTCGGGAAGTTGTATGACGATGTTGTGTGTAAAAGTTCTCTTATTTTTGCGAGGTACTTTCTTACACCATTTGTTAATTCCATCTATCTTACCGTTACCTACACCATTTTTAACTCCAGCCTTCTTCTATATAATCTGTGGACTGAAAAATATCCCATTCATTGTCAAATTAGTTTTCAGAATAGTAATTGTGATGTCTAATTAATTCAACAACAACAACTTCTTTATTTTCTGCTAAAAACTTTTCTAATCTTTACACCTCATATTTTTAATTCGAATAGCGATACATTGTCGCAATCTATAAGTTCTCTTTAGCAATCCTACAGAGAAACGTGGATCAGGCTTCGGAGGCCCGACCGTCTGTTTTCTGAGATAAAAAATGAGGGGAAATTCTTGAAATACCTGTGGCCAACAAGTAAATGCCTTTAATGCAGCTTTTGTGAATCTGGAATTTTTTCATTGAGGGGTTAATTTTCTGTACTAAATTCTTTCAGGCACTGGGCCTCGCAGGCCCGATGCGTGTCTTCCCCGGTTAACAGTACCATACTGCAAGCAAATATATATTGAAAATCACCGAAAATAAAACATTATATTCAATAAAAAATTCCGACCTGAAATTTTAAAATTTGGGCTTCGAGTTACAATTACGATTGTCTGTTTGCTAAATTTTACAGCTGTACGTGCGACTCATGCGTCAGACATGATACTCAAACACTTCCTCTTTAAAACGTAGATTAAAAGGGGGAAATAACGGGAGGCTGTCTTTTTCAAACAGCCGCTGATGTTAAAGGCGTAGGACTACTTTACTCGTGTGACTCTTTTGCTCGGTTTCTCTTTGTTACTCGCGATTCTCTTTTGTTTTTCGAAGTTTCTCGCGATACTCTTGTTTCTCGAATTCTGGAAAATTGGCAAAATAAAATGAAACTAAGGTTACAATGAAAATTGTTTCATTTCTTAATAAAATAATAATAATCTCTAAAATAAGACATTAGTTATGTTCTTAACTTATGTAGTTACCGAGATGTAGAGGATCTCCCATACAACGTTTTTCGTGGCGGTTTTGGCGTGTGAATCAAATTAATTCCTGAGACCCCAATGGGAGGAACGTAGTCTTACGTTGAAAAACGTTTCAAACATAATCTTTAAACACATTTAGATATTTCCCCTAAAGATTTCCTTGTCTTTCTCTGAAAGAAATGAGTAATTCAGAAATAAACAATGTATGCATTGGAAAACCGTAAGCTTAAGAACGCTCAACAGAGATAAATTCAAAATGCTTACAAAATAGCAGAAAGTGATAAAAGTGCGCAAATATGTAAATATATAAATGCCTCTATAAAATACCAGGAACATAATTTTTTTATTATTAATCTTATTATTTTCCCGCCGACCGTAAAGAATAAATCTCGACATGATTCGGCATAATGTTGTGATATTTTATTGAAACCTATATACATAAATATTTTCTTCAATACATAACACGACCGAAAAGGTATTCGTGTACTGTCCGCATTTTGATTTCACATTTACCCTTTCAAAACTGATATCACAAGCATACTGTTTAGGGAAATTGAATTTATAAGAACGAATAAATGTGAGTTGAATATAATTGGATTGAACAGATGAAATTGTAAAAGTTTCTGTGAATTCACGGCAATTTTTTTATTAGCTGATTTTTATTTGAGGAAATGCACGATCTTCTCGTTACACAGCATTAGAATCGTACACTCATTGTTCAGCAAATGAAGAATGAACTGAAATGAAAATGCTGGAAAAAGAGGAAAAATAGATTTAATTTATGTGACATCATAGTCACGTGACAAACTGCATCATCTGAATATGCATCTCCGTAATCTAGTGCGAATGTGTTTGTCATAAACTTTGTTAATATTTTACTTTTTGACTACAAAAAATGCGTTATTATCTGTTTTTCAACTGTTATAATGTGTTTGTGGTCCTTTTTCTTTATGAACTGTACATGCAAATGAAATTGATTTTGTCGAATTCAAAGAAATTTTAGTGATTTATCTATACTTATAAAAGGCAATGTTTGCGTGTGTGGGTTGTGTACGATGTCGAGACGAATATATCGCACTTACAACCATGAAATGTGGCACACAGGTAGACGTAATGGTGACTCAATGCATCTCGAAGCCAGAATTTTAAAATTCAATCTAGAAAATTTTTTATTTAATGTTTTGTGTCGTTTTGGGTGATTTTTGGCACGTTTACGGCTATAGTATCTTTTCTAATGATCGTCGAAAAACAACCAATGCACCATCGGATAGAACAAACAATTTTCGTTCTAATGAAGTTTGTTTTAAATTTCCAACCTAATTTACTGCATTTTGAGAAATTTCTAAATAATACTCACTTTTATGGTAATTTTTGATAAGGATTTCTTAAAATTCTCGCATCTGACGTTCTAACATCTCTGTATTTTTCATTTTTTTCAGCTTATAATTGGAACGTTTCTGTCGGATTTAAAACAAGAACGGTTAAAATATCCTTTTCCATTTTTTTTTTTAAATTAATTTTTCTCTGATCAGTTCAAACAGTTTTTTTGCTAGCAAGATTTAACAGCGAGAGTTTTACAGTGGGATATTTGACGAATCTGGGCGGCCAAAAGTCGATTTTATAAACTACAGCGCAGGATCGAATGGATGTATACATTATAAAGCTGAATCATTTTGGAATCACGTGATACCATTTTTAACACTCTGAACTGACCTTGACCTCTGTATTATTACCTCACACCGGAGTTTTGTGTGAAGTGTATCCTGCGACAAATAGTTGCTGCTTCAAACGTTCCATTTTCGAGCCTTCATTCCTAGAAGTAATTAAAATCTAGCATTTATGGATAATGATTAGGCAGATATGTGTTCATATTTTTTACGGATTTGAATTGTTAAAAAATTAGTTTTAATAATTCCAAAAGTAATTTAAAATGACACATTTTTTTCAAAAACATTTTATGTATGTTGCGAAATTACGAAGGTTTTAGTTATATTTCCAAACATTTCCATGCTAAAATTTTGGGTATCCTTAAATTTAGATTTATGTTTGTGTTTTTGATTAAATTAGCTCCTGATTTGCCCAACTTTTGAAATGAAGTGATTTCAAACATTGCTATTTCAAATTTTCCAGTAGGCATTCTAATTGCGTTACTTTTAATCTCTTATTTATGATATGAATTGCAATTTAAAGAAAATTGTTATGATTATTTTCAAAACGATCATATGTGTGTAATTTTCAGACATTTTGATTGGAATAAAAGTTATATCAATTATAAATACTACTTGAAACATTGCTTTCATTCTATTTTATCTCTTTTTAGGATTTTGCAGAAAAAACTGAAATTCTTCTTTGTCAGCATTTATTTATCTAAAAAGAAGTCGAGTCAAAGTTGCTTATGTTTTTGTAAAAAGTTACCACACACTCTCTTGATTTTTTTTTAAAAAAGAGTTTCAAAATTTAGATATCTAAATTGCATATACACTGACGGACAAAAGATAAGGAACAATTCGTAAAATACGAGAAATTTGCTATTAATACGAAAACTATGTTTCGAAATCAGTTCTGGGGAATCGTGTGACATTCAATAGAGTATCATATACATATTACAGTGGAGATTCGGTCACGAGAGCAATTAGGGGGACCATCAGAAAGGGATGTAGGCGAAAATGCAGTTTAACCCATCCTGTTTCACAGAAAGCTGATAACGAGATGTAACTTTTATCAATGGTTATAGTTTAATGTGCATAATATTTGCATGCATTTTCGTAAGCATAGCACAAATATTTGGGAAAAAATAAACGTTTGTTTAAAAATTGCTAAATTTTCCCGCATGTGTTTTGCTTATAACATGCAGAGTTTTCATTCACATTATTCGAAATTTGCAGAACACCTGACAATATGTTACAGAAGTATTGTATTAAACTTTGAAGCAAATACGTTGAATAGTACAGGAAATAGGAGTGTTTGTACTAAATAATTTTTTACTGCGCATGTGCGAGACGCAGCGGAATTTTTCTTTCATAACTTCAAAGCCAGATATATAGAGCAACTTAAAAAAAATTCCAGTTGAATCCCATTAAAATTCAGAAAGCTGTCGGCATTTTAGTGAGGTGAATTTCAATTTCTCTTTAAGAGAAGCTAAATGATGAGGTTCTTGTACAAACTGATATTTTTTGAATTTGAATCTTCGCACAGTAACATTGCATTTTAGAAAAATTGAATATCCTGAATACCATGAACACTTATAAATAAAATACATTATTTAAATTGCATTTTCTCGAATACCATTCGAAGATTAAAGGGTATTAATCTTCGAAAAGATAAAAATATTTCTTCAAAAAAATACTTTCAAAGAAAAATTTATATCTTCCCGAATATTTGTGCTATTCTTACGAAAATGCATGCAAATATTATGCACATTAAACCATAACCATTCATAAAAGTTACATCTTGTTATCAGCTTTCTGCGAAACAGGATGGGTGAAACTCCATTTTCGCCTTCATCCCTTTCTGGTGGTCCCCCTAATTGCCCTCTTGACCGAATCTTCACTGTAATATGTATATGATACTCTATTGAATGTCACACGATTCTCCAGAACTGATTTCGAAATATAGTTTTCGTATTAATTGCAAATTTCTCGCATTTTACGAAATGTTCCTTATCTTTTGTATGCCAGTGTATTTATTTTGCACTTTTTTTGTTTCTATTTTACTCTAGGATCATCGGGTGACGAAATAATGATTCGAATATAGTTATTCAACATTATGCAGCAACAAAATTTACCAAACATACATGATAAATTAAACTCGAAAATTAACTTCTTCAAAGTGGAACTTTGAATGACGATGAAATTTAAGAAATAAAACACAATTTCTCCCATTTAAAATCTCAGTTAAAGATCAGATGGATTGCTTTAATATATCTTTTTAAAGTAATTCCAGAAACCATATCCAGTGGCCACAAGATTAATTTGGAAAAGTTCAAAGAATATTCAGAAGAAACATCTGAGATCTACGTGCAATTATATCCATGGTACCCAATGTCGCCTACTATGCACAAGATCTTAATTCATGGTCCGATTGTAATAGAAAATGCTATACTACCAATAGACCAATTGTCAGAAGAAGCAGCTGAAGCATGCAACAAACAATTCCGATCATTCGGTCAAAATTGAGCCCGAAAATTTTCAAGATTTTCTTGTTATCAGGATCTTCTCATCAGATTGATTTTGAGTTCGGACCCAGTATTGACGGGTATGAGAAACACGATAAGAAAAAAGTCAAAATCATTCTTAAAAGAGACTGTAGACATATTACTGCCAATGGAATTTTCTGAAGTTTTCTTGATGAAGAGGACTCCGATCATGAAGAAACAGATAATGGCATCGATGATGTATCATCAGACGAATAAATAGCACCTTTCCCATGAATTATTAACTAATTTTTTATACAATTATTCAATTATTTTTATCATTTATTCAATTATTTGTTATTTTTTCCGATTTCTTTTCTGTAAATATAATTAATGTAATATTATTAATTTTGTTCAATGTACAAGGTGTAGTGTTTTTGAGCGTGTTTTATAATTAAATAAGTAATTCCATGGTCAGAAGGTAAACATCCATCTTTATTCGCCGCTCACTTCGTTCTGCTTCTCTACCAAACTGTTGCCAGATACTACAGAGTATCCCCCCAGTGACAGAGGATAATACAATGGAACGACACAAAAATACAACAGATGCTTTAAAAATACACAACCGTAAATGAAAATGAAAAGACAAGAGAGAAAAAAAATTAAGTTATGTAAGTAGTCAGTTTTTTTGGGAAATGTACACGTCTTCCTGATCTTGTGACATATGTTGGAGGTTCGTCGTTTTTGGATGTATGAACATCAGTACTTTTTAAGTTTTTGATCACTGGAGGTGGAGATAACACAGTTTCCGGGAGAAGATGTGCCGGTTTGACACGGTCCAGGGAAACTGTAGTTTTTCGACCATTAATGTCAACGGTGATTGTTTTATCTGTTCTGCACAACACTTTATGAGGACCAGTATAAGGTTGACGTAATGGCGGCTGCACACGATCTACTCTTAAGAAGATATGAGATGAAGATTTCAGTGAAGGATGGATGTAGAATCGATCGGTGCAGTGAGCGGATGTTGCGACAGGATTTAGCTGTTGCATTCTATGACGAAGATCAGTTATGAATTCAATATCACAAGGAGGAATGTCTGATACATCGATCATGTCACAAGGAAGACGTAGGGTTGTACCGTACACAAGTTCTGAACAAGAAGATTGCAAATCTTCTTTCACGGCTGTTCGGATGCCTAGAAGGATTATTGGGATTAACTCTGACCATTTCTCATTTTCATGAGCTTTAATTGCCGATTTTAAATGTCGATGAAAACGTTCGACAATTCCGTTTGAAATCGGATGGTACGGAGTTGTTTTGATCTTTTGAGTTCCCAGCATGCGAGTAAATTCAACAAACATTGATGAACGCAACTGGGATCCTTGATCAGAAGTTACTACAGATGGGCATCCAAAGCGAGAGATCCATGTATCGAAAATTGCACGGCATATAGTTTTTGCTCGCATATCTGGGATAGGTATTGCTTCTGGCCATCTGGAGAAACGGTCAATTATCGTGAGAAGATAAATTTGACCTTCAGACGGTGGCAAGGGACCTACAATATCGATGTGGATGTGAGTGAATCGGGCATCGGGAAGAGAGAATTTGCCTAGAGGCGTTTTAGTGTGCCTCTGGATTTTCGATCTCTGGCATGATTCACAACACCGGACCCATTGTTTTATTTGGTATTTCATACCTGGCCATACGTATCTAGCACTAATAAGTTTGGTTGAAGCTGCTATCCCAGGATGCGCAAGATTATGTAGATGATCAAAAATGATTATTCGAAAGGAAGTAGGAACAAAAGGACGTGGAACTCCAGTTGAAGTATCGGAAAGCAAATTGCAGTTGGAAGTGTGGCAGGGTTTGAGTTCTAATTGTAGAGAGGATGCATCATTGTGGAGGAATTTTTGAATATCTGAATCATCCTTCTGTGCTCTTGCAAATTCTTTAAAATTTAAAATTGGAGATTTAGTAATAGAATCAACTTCGATTCTAGAAAGTGCATCAGCAACTATGTTCTGAGAACCTTGCACATGCCGAATGTCGGTGGAGTATTGGGATATGAAATCGAGATGACGTAATTGCCTAGGTGAACATTTATCTGGATTTTGCTTGAAGGCATAAATTAATGGTTTTTGATCAGTATAAATTTGGAATTCCCTGCCTTCTAACATGTGTTTAAATTTTTTTATTGCCGAATAAATCGAGAATAGTTCTCTGTCATAAGTTGACCATTTCTGCTGACTTTTGTTCAGTTTCATGGAGAAAAAGGCTATCGGTTCCCATTTCCCTTGCAATAATTGAGATAAAGTGCCTCCTATAGCAACATCTGAGGCGTCCACCCATAGGCTCAATTGAGCTCCTGGAATAGGATGTCTCAAAAGAGTGGCTTCGGCAATCGCTTTTTTAGCGGCAAGAAAAGCTTGTTCTGCGTTTTCATTCCATTTGAGTTGTTCGAATGATTTGCGAACACTGGAACGAGATTTCTTTTTGTTAGTAAACTGTACTATGGGAGCAAGTATATGTGCAGCTTTAGGTATGAAACATCTATAAAAGTTCAACATGCCCAGAAATCTACGCAACTGAGTTAAAGTATCTGGTTTAGGAAAGTCTAGTATACATTTGACTTTATCAGGTAGAGGCTTAATTCCATTTTCTGACAGATTGAAACCTAAAAAGTCTATTGTCAATGCACCAAATATACATTTCGAAACATTTATGCATAGGCCGTATTCATCTAATCTTGCAAATAAGGTTTTTAAATGTTGGTAATGATCCTCATGATTTTTAGATGCTATCAGAATGTCATCGACAAAAGAGTAAACTCCTGGTAAACCACGAGTAACTTCATCTATAAAACGTTGAAAAGTCGCAGATGCGTTACACAGTCCGAATTGCATTCTTGTACTTTCGAATAAACCAAAAGGAGTACATATTGCCGTTTTGTGGATATCTTCTGGGTGAATGGGAATTTGATGATAGGCTTTTATTAGATCGATTCGACTGAAAAGTTTTGATCCATGTAATTCGGCAGTAAAATCAGCGATACAAGGAATGGGGTATTTATCTTTTATTGTTTGAGAATTTAAAGCTCTATAATCCCCAACAGGCCTCCAATCTAAAGTACCTTTCTTGGGAACCATGTGGAGTGGAGAAGCATAATTGCTTTTCGAAGGTCGTAAATGTCCTAGATGCATCATATTTTGGAATTTTGATTTTGCGATTTTAAGACGATCTGGAGCCAGCCTTCGGGGTTTTGCCACCACAGGAGGACCTTTTGTTACAATATGGTGAACAGTAGTATGTTTTACCGGTTGATTTGGATTAGGCAATTTTGTAATAGAAGGAAATTCTTTTAACAGTTTATGATAAATCGTATCTTTAGAAATAGAAATCTGAACCGAATGGAGATCAGCATACTTTAAATGGCCTACTGATTGTAATTTTGTTTTTGTATCTCTAAGGCATTTGTTGCGGAGATCTGGTACCAATTCAAAATAATGGAGGAAATCCGCTCCAAGAATAGGTATACTTACGTCGGCAATCAGAAAAGTCCATAAAAAGTCTCTTCTTAAATTGAAATTCAAGGATAATGTTTTCTGTCCATATACGTTAATAGTAGAAGAATTTGCAGCGAAAAGGGTTTGTTGCGAAGAGTTTCTTTTCTGATAGGTATTAGCAGGGATTAAAGACACGTCAGAACCGGTGTCGACCAGAAAGGAGATATTTGATATCCAGTCTCGAATGAACAGGTGACGTGATGTCTGCGGCAAAGAACATGTCGCGTCTATTCTTCGCCGTTTTCGTTTCCCTGGAAATTACAAGGCGAAACGCATTTTTCAGGTTTGCAGTTTTTTCCGAAACGACGATGATACCAGCAAACAGACGAATTTCGATTTTGACTATTCCCTCTCGATCTTTGGTTACTTCTGTTTCTGCGAAAAGGAGAACGACTACGAGAAAACTCGAGCTTATCAATTCGTGCATTCAATTTTTCTATTTCGGAAAGTAGTTTTTCCTCCATGGAATTCGAATTGTTCTTATTTACAGCATGAATTTCCATAGGAACAGGTGTAACATCTAAAATCCTATCTGAAATTTCAGCTGCTTTATCTAATGTTAGGTCTGTAACAGCTGCTAAGATAGTTTGTACTGATGTCGGCAAACGCTGCAGAAACAATTCTAACATAAATGTTTCTGGGACCTTCAAAGTTTCTGCACGACGTTTCATATTTCTTAACAACTCAGAAGGTTTTCTAGTACCTAACTCTTCATCCGATAGAAGCTGACGAATCTCCTGTTGTGAAGATTCACCTGACCTATTTATAAGTTCCGTTTTCAAATGAGTATACGGATCTGTGGCATCAGGATTCATCAAAATATCGCGAACAAGCGACGCAACCTCTGGAGGTAAATGGGAAACAACATAGTTAAATTTAGTCACAGATTCTGTAATAGGTTTTGGAACAGCTAATTTAAACGTGCTTTCGCACATAATAAACCAAAGAGCAGGATCCGATCTATTGTAGACAGGTATTTGAACTGCACTTACCTCAGACATTGTGCAAGAAATCTTTTAAATTCAGGAGAGCAGACAGTGCGACAAATTCACAAAAAGAATTAATCCGAAGACGAAATCTTATCCAGAAACGGAAACGTTTAGATGCGTACGAATTCTTCACGAACAACAGTCCAAATGTGCATCATTATAGTCGAAAATATCACGTCCGACAGGTCACCACTGTAGTG